>LOEQ01006728.1:11127-24894 GCA_001685075.1 Bramus lutescens | reverse complement strand
CACAGGGCAGGGAACCCTGACTCCTCTTTGGACTGGAGAGGGAGGGGGAGGGGGAATGGGGGCAGAGGGAGAAAAATGGGAGAAGGGGAGGAGGTGGAAATTTTTAATAATAATAAAAAAGATACTGAAAAAATAAAGTAATTATTCTTTAATAGAATAAAATCCCTAATTCAAGTATGATAATTATACAAGAGAAAAAGCTAGATAGAAAAACAATATAAAATAATCAAATAAACAATATAAAATAACTAAAAAACAACATAAAATAAACAATATAAACAAAAATAAACAATATAAAATAATAAAAATAATCTTACAATTGTATACAAACTATTTAAGTTTTCTTTCAATATGTCATCCTCAAACTTCCCATAAATGTCCAAAAGAAATATCACCAATTAAAAAAATCACACTTGCTATAATTGTCCACATCAAGATTATTTTTTAAAGGATGTAGAGGTTTAATGCTTCATCTTAAATGTGTTTCGTTATGACAGAGTGGGCTAGCACTATTATATATATGAAAGTACTACAATTTAAAAAAAACAAGGAGTTAAAAGAGACATAACTAAGGTCAAATGGCATAAAGTCATAAATATATTTTATTTCTAAACAATATTATTTTGATAGAAAAAATGATGTTTTTAAATTTTCAAATTAGACTAACATGATTATAAATCTATACTAAATATTTATTTATAAATGTAGCTAAATATACAGAGAAACCAAACATAAATAGGATTAGAAAGTAGAACCTAGATACTTCAAATCATATGATATGTTTACACAGAAATAGCCAAAATTCCTTTTGGTTAGCACATGATTATCATCCCAACATGTCGTGCTGGGGTAAGACAATGAAGATTCATGGCTGTCATGTTATAAACGATAATACCTAGTCCCTGACAAATTTTACACACACACACACACACAAACACACACACACACACCTACATATATGTGTGCGCAATGGAAAGATTAAAAAATAGTGAATCAATTTCCCCATAATATTGTATAGATAAAATTACATCGCATATTCTTATCTGATCTCTATATGTAAATATATCAATTTATTTTATGTAACACAAATTTATAATTTATGTAACATATTACATAATTTATATATTTATTTGATTTTATATTATTTGATATAAAATATATGAATTTTTTATATAATATTTTATATATAAACTAATTCCCAATTCCATGTGGTGGTGCTGCCAACCTAATCTATCCAAATCAAGCTTAAGAAAGTGAAAATTATATGTGAAGGAGTCACATTTTATTTTACAAACTAATATAATGTTACAGTGACTAAAAGTGTGATTGACAGCAAACTCAGAAATGAGTGGAATGAAATAGTGTGTACAGACACAGACACAGACACAGACAAATATGGTTCATATTTCAGCAACTGAGCCAAGCAAATTCTGTAAGAAGATGATAAGCTCTCATCAAATTGTGCTTCAAGAACATTGGTACGGCTGTTCAAAAGAGCATTTTAGTAATTTTAGCCCTCACTGTAATTGATTTATGTCATATCTTAAAATATAGGTTATAACATCAAGGAAAATTTACAGCTCAGGTACCTGAACACACACACACACACACACACACACACACACAGTCACACACATTTTCACATATTACAAACACATACACTCAAATAGCACATCATATATACAACAAAGCTTTTAAAAATTTCCCTAAGCACTATTTTTAGTGATTAGTTGGTTGGTTATATTTTGAAATATGAGATTCTATATACATTTTCTTAATGGCACAAACCAATAACATACAAATCTCCCTCTGTAACATTCACTGCCATGTATCTAAGAACACTGTGCCAAGAAATGTCTTTAATAATGTTATAGACGATTTCTTATAATTTTGACATTCAAATCTGTTACACCAAATCTAGTTTTATACAATGAACTCTAGCCTTGAAATTGGAAGTTAAAAGGTCCTATTCCTAAGGTAAGTTTTCTTTGTATCAGGGAAATGATGGACACCATCATAAATTTTCAAGTGTGAGTCCATAAAATCTTCAGTGTTCTTATTGAATATATAATGCCAAGCAGATACATATGGCCAACTTGAGGGTATCAGAAGGAAGTGTCACGTTAAAATAATGCCAAAAGTTTATTTCTTCCAACACTGATTGGTTACTGAAAATTGTCCCCAAATAATAATTGGAAAATCATGTATGTGTGTATTTGAACTTGTGAATGCATGTGTGTGTGTGTGTGTGTGTGTGTGTGTGTGCACATGCATTTAGGATTAGGAATGCCTGTAGTGAGCTAGGGCATCGAAAAGCATGTATGTAATTTACATCCAAATATTATCATACAAATATCCCTTTAAAGATATAAAACATGAGTTAAATCTCATAAAAAAATCTCATTTATTTCCAATTCTATTTCAATTGCCATGTAACTGAACCAGCCAGAAATGGTAAGTAGCTGAGAAACTATTTATTACAGAAAGAAAAAAAATCACCTTGGAATAAAACTTCTTCAGATTGTGTAAAATATTATCATTCATTTCTACCACTTGGTTTGGAATTTCCAGTCTTTTGAATTGTCTTTCTCACTCTTCATGATCTTATTGCTTCTGAGAGTAGGAATGGGTGGTCCCCTGGGTAAAACTCAGACATATCACACAGCTTGACTGTGTGAACTTCCTCTTTGCCTTTCACCTTCTCCTTTCACCCCTCTTTTTCCTGACGTCCCTGGGGAGACACAAATTCACCTTTACTGGATGAAGCTGTGTTTGGGGAGAAAGACGAAAAAGTACTTTTACACATACTGGAACATCACCTTTAATATTAGCAAATTATACCATAGGAACATGAGAAATGTAAAAGGGAAAAAAAAGAAGGAAAAATAACTGAATCTGCAAGTTTATCTTTTAAAATTATGTGGCTGTTTCTACTGTGCAAAACTTCCTGCTATATATCTTAGGTTATTTTAGCAGCCTCAAGAATTAATGTAGTTATTGCAATGGCTGACAAATCACTGAAAAAAAAAGAATTGCCATTATCTCTTGATGAGTATGTATCTTTTTTTTTTCACTAGAAGTAAAATATAGTAGAGATGTCAAGCTAATGTCTTTTAGCTCAAAATAAGAATTGGGGAGAATTTATTGTGTGGGCTAAAAAAAATGGGCTAAATCTCTAAGGTCTGGTTTAGTACTTGAACTCAGTAAGGTGTCTGTAAGCAAGACAAAATGTAACTCACAGGTATTCATCACACAGCATCACCGTCCGTGTTGTCTAGTAGGCAGTAATCCGTGCACTGGCTGAAAAAGGTGCTGTTTGCAGTGGTTTGCTTGCATCTTCTTATCTATAGCATACACAGTTGGTGCTCTTATAGCATGATCCCACTTATGGTTTCCCAGTCTCACTTATGTGAACAAAGCAGTTTACATTTGTTGAAGGTGCCTCTGAGATGGAAAATTTTTAGCAACAAAATTTAATCTCTATATTTACATTTTCTCACAAATTCTCACTTATGAGTCTCATTGGCAACCCTGCCTCAGAAAGGGCTTCTCCATTATTCTTTCTGTCCTGAGCAGTTGGTATTATGACCTAAATCTAACACTCTAAGGCATGTGTTAGATTTGCTCTCCAGCTAATAAGCATTTGGGAGTTGACTGGATTATGAGAGCTCTAATTCCAGTAATGGGTCTGTCTCCCAGTCAGCTCAAGATGAATGGAGCATCAGGAGGGAAGGTTAGAAGAAAGAGGGTACTGATCCATGACTAGGCTGAGGATCCTTGTCCCTGTCCCTTCTGTCTTTACTTCTATATCATGTCCTTCATGAAGTGATGCAACATGAATGGGCCTGCTTGTTGGGGGATTTCTGTCCTGCCTGGTACCCCACAGCTGTTTAGCTCCAAAGAAAATCACACAGAGATCTCTATAAGTTATAAAGCTGATTGGCCTATTAAGTCAGGCTAGTTATTAGCTCTTGTAGCTTATTTTAACCCATTATTGTGATCTATGTTAGCCATGTGGCTCAGTACCTTTTTTCAGTGGGGCAGATCACTTCCTGCTGTTTCAGTGTTCTGGGCAGGAGTGGGAGGAATCAACTTCCTCCTTCCCAGAAGTCTCCTGTTCTCATTGCATCATTTCTACTTCCTGTCTGGTTTTCCCGCCTATATTTCCTGCCTGGCCAATCAGCGTTTATTTAAAACATGATTGACAGAATACAGACAATTCTCCCACACCAAAGTGAACCAGTGTGCTCCACCACATAATCCGAAGTATGAAGCTTTTTCTCAAGAGTTACTAGACAGAAGCAAGGGAGCCAAGCGACCATGGCTCAAAACATCTGAAACAGAGCACAAACAGGTGAAGTATTGGATTACACTTTAGACTGACATTTAATCTCCACCATTACATATCACAGGCCACATGCCACACACACCCACACACACGCCCCCCCACAATCACAAACATACTCTCCCAATCTTATATATACATAAAACCAAACACATACTCTCCTACACTCATAAGCAATAACATATATACACACATAAACACTTAATCTCATGCAGATACATACACAAAGAGAGAAAGTCAAGTACACACAAAATCACACACTCATATAGAATCAATCACATATACACATACATACACACATATGTGAGCACATGTTCCCTCTAGGTTCCAGTGAACATTTGCAATAAAGTAATTACAGAGATTACCTTGGTTAAACTACAAAGCTCACAAAACAAACCCCACAAGTAATGACTTTGGAAAAGAACAGTAAGAAAGAGGAACAGTTTGATACAGAGTAAGGGAAGGCAAAAGAATAATGCACTATAAGCATGTCTGTTACTTTCAAACAAAATTAGCCACATATATTACATATGATAAATATAATGTAACATGTTTAAAATATAGTAAACATAAATATAGTAAACAACAGAAATTATCCAAATAAAACTTAAGGATAAATAAATGGCTCAAAAATTTATAGTTCCCATGATCCTTTTTAAGGATTGATTTGAAAAAAAAAAACATGAGAAAGACTCTCCTCCGTATTTGATTTAACACAGCCAACTGTGCCTCAGATGAATCTCACACATTCAGAATGAATTTCCAGAATCAAAAACCATGGTATTAAGTAAAGCCTTACAGCAACATAGCTTACAAATTGTGAAAATCAATTTTGAGTTTGGGTTCATGGTGGATTAATTTTGTCTACAGAATTTGTTAAAAAAAAAAAACCTTTTCTTCAGTGGAATCTTCTGGTATCAAGGGAACCATTGCTCCCTCCACCATCAAAAGGAAAGTGAAAGTCATTGCCCAGAGTAACATACTTTCACATAGGAAGCCATACCTAAGACTCAGCTTTCTTTTCTTCTTCGTATGCTCCTTTGTCTTCTGTATGGGTCAAGGTAACACTGCTGTTACTCAGTTTCCAAGTTTCATTAGAGAAGATATGACCACGACGAGAATCAATTTAAGTTTAGATGGGGAATTCTTCATTGCTATGATGGCTTCAGAGTTTACTTCAAATGTATTGAGACTAGGAATAATTTACTGATCACATACTCATTCATTCCAAATCACCAAGTCAATTGCTGAAGTGGTGCCCCCTACTCAATGTTAACACCTAAGGTTCTGAGAGAATGACAGTCCTTAAGAGGCTAATTAGAGAATGCAAATGATGTAAAGGTGACCATCACTGCTCTATTGGTGTTTCTCAAGGAGGCTGGAATAATTTACTCCTCATTCTTAAAGTCCATGTTTGTTAGAATGGCTAAGCAGCAAGCCCTGGGATCTGCCTGTTATTGTTCCCCAGTTCTATGGTAATAGCTAGATGCAACTATATCTGGACATTTGTGAGTGCTTGGGTGAGTGCTTGGGATAGAAATTAAGGTCCTTGTGCTTGTGCAGAAAGTATTCTATGTCCTGAGCCATTTCCTCAGTACACAAATGGAGCATTTCAAGAGACTTAAATGTTCTCGCCTGATCATTCTTATCTGGGACTCAAGGCAGGATAGGTGTGCTTAAGTTTGAACTAGGGGTCATAATTTCCTCTTATCTTCCAAAGTGATGGCCCTTCAATAAATTTGACTTACTCCCAATTACCACTCCTCTTCCACATCCAAGCTTTCAGTCAGTTGAGGGCTGGAGTTCTATCTATGTAGGGGAACCTCTGATGTTCAGGTGTCACTTAAAAGTCTAATTTCAAAGGCTCTTTGGAGTCTTAAGAGAAGTCATTTTATGCATTAGACATTATAACACTTAAAATAATACATGCTTCCAAAATACAATAGTAATATAAGGTATTGGGATGCATTTAATAAAGGAAAAAATGGGCAGTTAAAAAGGAATGAAGCAAACATGATCATAAAAGCAAGTAAACATCAACAACACACACACACACACACACACACACACACACAAACCTGTACACATGCCAGGCACTCATAGGGGATATGCCATTTGTGGGCTAGTATTTCAAACCTCTGAAATGATCTGAACTTTGAGGATGCCTTCATGACAACTATAGTTTCAGATCTTGTGATGTGCACATCCATTTCACAGATTGAAGCAAGGGCCGATTGAGAGGAATGTGAGTTTCTTTTTGTACTAGTTTTCCAAACTTTTCTGGTAGCAGTGAGGTTGATGACCACATGTGTAACAAACTCATTCTGACTTAAAAAACTCTACATTTTATTTTTAATTAAGAATGTTAGAAACAAATGAATTAATAAATTCTTTTTTAATTCACTTTTTAAATTTTTCTTTTTGACTGTAGAAACTTGTGAATATAGATTGAGTTTATATCTTGATTTTTCTTCAATGGGTGATTATTAGCTGAAGCGGACTGAAGTAACCTTGCTGCCGTGAGTGAATTTTTTGTCATAGATGAAGGTGAAGTCTCAGTTGTAATAGAGACCCAAGTATTTTGAAGTTGCCAGGATGGTGGGATTCCACAAAGAAGCATCATGGGTGATAAAGAAGCAACCTGAAGAGGGAAGCTGTATGTCATGATGGCCAAATAGGAGAGGTAAGTTTGCTCAAGCCCACTGAAGGCAAGCGGGTGACTGAGTTCCAGATGTCAGACACTGAGCTAAAGTATTTAGTATCTGCACAGATGGATTTTAGTTTTGTTCATTTGCTATATCATAGACCTCTACTTTTGGAATAAGTATGTGAATTCTTATTTATTTTATAGCTAAGTCACCTTGGAATTTTAAGGATAATTTGATCTTTTTTTTCTTTTCTTTTCTTTTTTTGTTTAAACAATTAAAGGCCTAGGAGATGTCTCATCGGGTGTTGTGTGATGTTCTACTCTTTTGGTTTTTTTGAGAAGCCCACCACCCAGCTCCCCACCAAAAAAAAATCGTAGAGAAGGAGGCTTACTATTATTTATGATTTTCTGGCCTTAGCTAGGCTTATTTCTTGCCCACTTTTCTTAAATTATCCCCACTACCTTTTTTCCTGTGGGATTTTACATTTTTCTTACTTCTGTAAATTCTTCTTCACTCTTACTCTGGGGGTGGCTGAGTGGTTGGCCCCTGATGTCCTCCTCTCCTTGTTCTCTTTCTTCTCCTTCTTTCCAAAATTTCTCCTTTTAATTTATAGTCTCTGCCCGTCAGTTTCACCTTCCTATCGACTGTTCATCTCTTTATTAGGTGTTTTAGACAGGCACAATAATAGCATCACAGAGTTAAACAAATGCAGCATAAACAAAAGTCACACACCTGAAAATGACATTTCCCAACAATCAGGTAAGAAGGATGATTTCAGCTCTTGTAGAAACCCAGATTTCAATACCCACACCAATGCTGGCAGCTCACAAACACCTTTAACTCTGGTTCAAGGACAGCCAAAGCCATCTTCTGGCCTCTGTAGGCACTGCATGAAGTAAGTAAGTACAAGCATAAATAAATGCTAAAGCTAATAAATAGATACAGCAATCTTTATTGATAGTGTATGGAATGCAGTTGCTCGTATGTAGTACAATGATTGTGGCGTGAGCGACCTGTTAGAGTCTGATTTAAGTGTGGGTTGAAGTACGCAGAGCTGAAGAGATGGATAAGAGTGTGAAGAACAACTCACAAAGAGCAAATGTGTTTCAAAGACTCAACTGTCATGGCCTCTGTGGGCTAATGGACCCTTTGATAATCGTACTTTCTGGGGAAGCACTCCAGGTATCCAGGTAACCGCAATGGTTTTTCAAGTTGATGACTCTTGCAAATTGAAGACCGTCACAGTGTGAACACGGCATTGGTTCAGTGGGTGTTCAATGCACAAACAGCACTGAACCATGGGGGTTTAGAGAAAACTTTTAAAGTAAAAATTTGGAAGTCAGGTCAAAATTCACCACAGGGTCAGAACTTGTGCAAAGAGCCAGTGACAGGATGGTGTTTGCTGAGGTGCAGGAGAGGAAAAACTAGGAGGATCTCAGGAAGAAAGAAATAGCAGAAATAACATGGCATTCTGTCTTTAGAAAACAGACATCAGCATGTAGCTCAACAGAATAGTCATATAGATCAGTAAGTCAGTAAAGTTGTCATCTAACCATACAGTGGCTCAGACAGATACTACACCAAGGAAACTAATTGGCCCAAAGACAAGATAAATATAGAAACAGAACCTTCTTACATTTATCTATTTCTAAACAACAGGCTAGACTCTTAGCCTAAGTGGACCATCTTAGGTAAACACCCACAGGCCAAGAGCTTATCTATGAAACTAAGGAAGTGTACTACCTGTATGCCTTTTTTTTTTATTGTTTGTGGCCACTGAATTTAATTGCAGTTTCTCGCCCAAACATTGGTGGGGATTGTGTTTTGAACCAAGATCAGGCCACTTATTGGCAGCAATACCACTAAACTACCCACAAGTATTAATTGCCAATAGTCCCGCAGGGATGGGTGGATATTTGTGTGCCTCTCCTACACGATGACAAAGTGCTGAGGATCCCAATCAGAGGCAGGACTTGTGCAAATACCCACAGTTGCTGTGAGCTCATGGGTGCAATGTCAATGTTATATCCAGAATGCATCATTTTGCTACAGAGCTCCTCATTCTCTTGCTCTTTTATACTTTCCTTTCGCTCTTCACAACTGTTTCCTGAACCTTGGAGGGACTCTCATGGCTGTATTTCTTAGGAATGTGGACTCCACCATCACTTATCCTAGGCATTTTTTCCAGTTGTGGGTTTCTATGTTAACTGACATTGCACTAAAGAGCTTGTAAACCATGAGAAAACTGAGGTAAGAAGCAGAAGGTTTCATTACATGGTCTTAAAATTGTAATTAAATTTAATTAAAAAAAATAAGCAGGAGCCTCTGTTGACTTTGCAGGCCAATCCTCTGTGTTGTTAAAATTTGAGTTCATATGTACAAAATTAACTTATATCTGCAAAGACATTGACCTCAGCCATTTGATCTTCACTGTGATGCGGTCAACTTCTTACCAAAACAGTTTTGTCCCAACCAGGAAAACACCCAGGGTTCAGACAGCTAGCTGGATAATTTACAGAAGAAACTATTTGCCTGAAGGTTGTGCCTACACATTAAACTCGGTGTACAGTTATCAGGAGTGTAATCGGGGAGAACATTGGTTAAGTGTGTCAAATGTTTAAGTTTTAAGACCCTGAGTGGAATGAAATAAAAAGAGGAAGGGATCCAGGGGTGTGTTAGCATCATTGAGCTGGCTCATGCCACACTGAAGGCACAGCTGGGATTCAGAGTTCACTGCTGTGAGCAAACTTGTAATTGTTTTCCTGTCCTGAAGTTACCAGTGGATACGTGTGTGTGTGTGTGTGTGTGTGTGTGTGCATTTTAAATTTTGTTAATGAGAAATAAAAAGAAAAATAAGAGTAACATGAATAGGTGTCTCTGATTCATTTTTATATAAATATGCAGCATCTCAACTATTTTTCTATTTCCTTCCTTCTCAGCTTCACTTCTGACTACTGGTAACTTAGCAGCACAAGCTGCCCAGTACTTTATTCTACTCATTGTAAAATTCTCTCAGTGTTTCTCAAAAGTGCATGGGAATAAAGCAATAATACCTTTGCAATATATTATTTTTATCCCATAGCTACATAGAAAGTGGACACTTATTTTTGTTTATGTTCAGTGTCTTGGGTATTAGGAAGAAATGTCAGCCAGAAATACAAAACACCAGATTTAAGTCCAGGCATTAAGAAGAGGGTATCTTGCCTTGCTTCCTCATACTCCCATGACTCCATGGTAATGGCCTTTCAGCCCATTTCCATTCGATGATTCAGTTATTTAGTGAAGGCAGCTGAAAAGAAAGTCAGACTCACGAGAGAAGAGATTAATGGAAGTTTTTGGAAACAAAACTTATTCATACGATCTAATAGCAATGAGGAATGATTCACATATCTATTTGATTTGTCTGGTGAAGAGACAGAGTCTTAAATAAGAGTAGTAGAGAGTAAATAATGAACATGCCTCAAAGTAAGAGGGATAAAACTGATCCTACTCTCTTTCCTTTTTCAAAAATTCAAATAGAGAGAAACAAGATACATAAGGCATATTCTGTAGACTATCAAGAAGTTATTTCTCTGAGTTCAAAAAATTTATAATAAAAAGGAAAGTATATAAGATGTATAACCAGTGCTTACCTCAAATATGAAATCTGGTGATCAAATAATAAATGAATGAATGTTAACGAATGTCCAATAGCTATGAAAACATATGATTAAATTGGCATGATTTAATGATTTTTTTCAGGAAAATATTGAAAAACTGCACATTAATTAGATGTGTTATGCTCTTTCCAGTTGACTATATTTTTTCTTTAAGAGATTTATATAGTTGTTGGTATACTAAGGATTAGGTTTTCTCATTTTTAAATGGTGGTTATGCTCCTGACACTGTTAATGGAAACCTTTGCATTAGAGATGTAGATAGGACAGAAAAATTACTTGCACAATGATATTGTGTCTCTAGATGTAGTTATTAACTTAGAAGTATCATTATAAGAATGATAACACAACTCTGAACTATGGCTCTGTCTTACAGACCTGCGAGGTCAGCTTCCCCTGCTTCAGTTGCATGTTATATACAGTAGAGATACAACAGCTGACTCAACACTGCACATCAACCCTGAAAGGTGATGGTTTTATACAACCATTAGTTTGTATACACCATTGTTTCTTATGAAGGGGACTTGTTACATGGTTCAGGCTATCTCTACTCTCGCTTCATGTTTCAAGCTGGCCTTGAATTTGCAATCCTCCTGCCTCAACTTCCAGAGAACTACTAGAACAGGTATGGTGGTACATGTCTTTAGTCATACTCATGTTTAAAAGGGCTATGGATGCATATTTTCCTACTTGTATGTCATATGCATACAATGTCCATGGAGGCCAGAAAGAGATGTTGAATCTTCCAGAAGAGACATCACAAATGGCTGAAAGTCACCTTGTGTTGCTGGGAACTAAGCCTGAGTGCTGGTTCTTTGCAAAAGCAGAAAATGCTCTTAATCATGAAGTCATTTTTCTAGCACCTAAATCATTTTTATTTATAGTTCCTATGACTCTTCATAATTACTCTAAGATACTCGCTTGTTTTGTAATGGTTAGCTTATAGTAGAATGTATTTGACAAGGTATGAAAAGTGTTTGAGCCCTAGTAAATATACTTTACTGACTAGTATAACATTACTTACTAGTATAACACATGGAACTTCTAAACTTTACCTAACTTTGAAAACAACAGTATCAAGGAATTCTTCTGTGAAATTTGGCATTAGACTGAATGAGTTAACACTTCAGTTATTTCAAATCCTTATGCATATTTAAAATCAATGAACCAGTTAATTATTGTATTGCAGCCAAATCTACTAAGATTTCTTTTCACATGACCAATTTAATGTTTGAATTTATTAATTAAAAATAATTAGAAAATCATTTAGTTAAAATAAAAACCTCTCATATGAATTCAAATGCCCAAAGTCATAGCAAATAGGGCCCAAGGATTATATCAGTCATTCTGATATCTGGGAAACCTGGCTTGAATCACAATTCTGTCCTTTGCAAACAAGTAACTTAAAAAAAAATGGTCTCTTTGTTTCTTCTTCTTTAAAATAGGAATAAAATTGACTAATTCCTTACTAAATTCCCATAGGGCCTGATGAATAGATAAGCACCTAAGGAATTTTCAGTACATATTATGTAAGGCTTGCACAATTATCATTATATTTGTAATACATTAACATACCACGTAATGAGAAAATTTGAAAATTATATTTGGAAGTGTGATTTCTTAAGCATTAATAATGTATATATAAAACTGCATTTCTGTCCTCATATTTACAAATTAAATTGTGTTTTGTGTAATTTTGTTTTAAAGTATACATACAATGTTTTAAAAATTAACCTAAAATTTAAAAGATTCATCACGTAGTTAGCAGTTTTTAGTAAAAGTGCTTAATAACCACTTTTTTTGCATTTTTCAATAGTAAATATTTCTTTTCTAGTTATAGATGCCGGAGTATACAATAGACTTCTTAAACGTATTCCTTTTAATTCTAAGTAGTTTAACCAATATCCCCTTGTCTCTCTCTCCTTAGTTATTGCAACTATTGCTAACGGTTAATCTACTAAATTATTACATGAACTCAGCTTTTTGCCTTTTTACATTCCAGAACAGAACGAGTTCAGTTAGTATATTCTTTCTGTGCCTGTCTCCTGTCAGTTAGCATAACATTCTGTTTGTCGTTTCTTTGTGTTGCAACTGACAAAATAAGACTAACCTTTCTCATGGCTAAATACCATTTCCTAGAATCTATGTACTGTAGACTCCTCCTCATTCGTTTGTTGTCAAACGCATGCTAATTCTATATTTCACCATTGTCAGTAGAGCTACCATCTACAAAACAGTGCAACTATTTTAACATGCAGACTTCATTTGAATATAGACTATTCTTGGCTCAGGTTGTTATATTATATAGTGCATCTATTTGAATTTCCTTTTATGACTAGGATTTTTAACACTAAGTTAAAAAGTTGCAGAAATGGGCATCTGTATGTTTTTCAGTTCTTAAATGGAAGCATTCTACACTTTCCCATTCACTATTATGTTTGCTACAGACTTATAATGTATGGTCTTTATTGTTCTGAGATACTTTCTAGAATTAATTTGTGGAGTTATCTTTATCATGAAATGATATTGTATTTTGTCAAATGCTATGGTTCCATAAATTGAAATCACCACTGTCCCTATCTACTCCCAATGAGATATAACATGCTGACTCATTGCTCTTATGTTAAACCATACTTGGATGCCTGAAATAAATCACTGGATCATAGTGAATAATCTTAATGTGCCATTGCCAACAGTTTGTTAGTATAGTTTTTCAAAAATTTGTAGCTATATCTAGTAGATATTAGCATATTATTCTTTTTTGCTGTGTTTTTTGTTTTGTTTTAGAATGGGGGAAATATTGGAATCATAGAATAAACTTACAAATTGTTCTTCTTCTTTAACTTCTTAGAGATAT
Source organism: Bramus lutescens (assembly GCA_001685075.1). NCBI lineage: Eukaryota > Metazoa > Chordata > Mammalia > Rodentia > Cricetidae > Bramus > Bramus lutescens. Next base: position 11,388 of record LOEQ01006728.1, on the reverse strand, counting down.
CTTGATAAAAGTTGTCTTCAGATATTATAGATTTTAGTAAGATTCATCATCAATGACGGGTATGGTTGGATAGGAGAATTCTTTTTCTCGCCCCATCCCTCCAATTCAGTTTTCTTATCATCATTTATCAGTTAAGGTTTCCTCTGTAGTGAATGGGGAGCGGGCCTGCTTTTCATCCCGCCCGGCTCCCGCACAGCTAGCTTTACACCCAAAATAACAACACATAAATTATATTCATTTAAGCACTGCCTGGCCCATTAT
>LOEQ01006727.1:52955-65450 GCA_001685075.1 Bramus lutescens | reverse complement strand
AAAAAAAAAGAAAAGGCTATGGACAGTTTGCCATTTAATGGTAGCTAAGCCCTTGCACCCAGCACTTTGGATGAGACTGACAGAATGAGGATGGAAAGATAAAGAACCGATCTGGGAACCTCTTCCTGATTCCTGCAAAGGAGGACATTGATAGCTGAGAGATGTCAAAGATTTCTATACATTAGTTTGTGGGGTCTCCAGATTACTGAGAACCCTGCCAGATGCTGAAACCGCGTGTTGCTTACATGCCTAGCATATTTGGAATAGGTTTTTAAAAAAAATAGTTGACAACAAGCATTTAATGGACTAAAAAGAACCTCAAAGCTCAGAACATAACGGTTACAGGTCCAGCCCAGGCTTTGGAGTGAGAATTTTGAGACCCTGCGTCTCTTAGGTAGAATCTTGGTAAATTGCACACAGGATTCCTCCTCGATCACATGACCTACTGCAAAGTGGGGGTGCTTAACCACTTCCTCACAGATAGCGCTCGCTCAACTGTAACAATGTAACGCGCCCAACTAGCCTTTCTAGTCCCCAAGTTCTCATGCCACCAAATCCCCTGGAGGGAGGGATAGTTGGTATCTATATAGAACGGCGGTTCCATCCTCAGCACGACAAAGGCACCAACCAAAAATGGCGACTTGGAAGCCATCCGAGGCCGTCGGTTACCGGTCACGCTAGTGAAAACATAGGAGTCGGAAAGAAACATCTAGGGCAGGAATTCACACCGAGGTAGGAGACGCAGCGCTCGCCCACGCCAACAACCAGCCGCACGCAGCAAATAGCACGACCAGCTAGCTGAGCCGGCCGCCAGCCTCACAGCTCAACCACGTGTTGAACCNCTGGGGCAGTCTCCGCATATCATGGGGAGATAGACGCTGCTGCCTGTGAGTCTTGGGCCCTGGCACTTGAGGACGAAGAGCGGGAGGAGGGCGTCAGGACCCAGACCCACAGCGGGTCAGTGCTGGAAGAAGTAGGTTGTGGAAGAGACGGGACTGTGAGGAGTCAGGCTCTTGGGATGGGACTTGAGGGGTTCGGGCTCGCAGAAGCAGCGGCTGTTGGGGACTCGGGCTCCGAACGAGACTTAGGGAACGAGAACGTATTTGAGTTCTGCAGCATCTTAGGGAAAGCCGCCTGAGAGGGACAGGATGGTGAGGACCCGTACTTTTTAGGAGGCGAGGGTAGGAACAAAACGGGGCGTGAAGACAGACAGGGGCTCCAGAGAGGTAAAAGTGGAGCAGCGAGAGGACTCGGGCTCCTAAGAGACAGTAGCGGGACAGCAAAGTCCCAGCTCCTGAAGATTCAGAAACAGGGCAGCAAAGACTTAGGGAACGGAGAGGCAGAAGCGAGCAGCGAAGACTTGACTTTGGGAGGGAATGGAAACGGGCAGTGAGGACTGGGTCTACTTTTTGGACGGGATCGGGGCTTTCGGACTCAAGAGTTCCTGAGGGACAGGGCTGTGAGGACCCGAGCTCTTAAAAGTGAAGGATCTAAAGGGTCGTGGCTGGGAGATCAGCCTTTAAGGGACAGAGGTTTGAAAAGATTTAGCGATCTGTTCTCTGAACCCAGAGGGATAAAAGATAGATTCGGGGAAGGACTTCTTGGCGCTGCCTATTTGGCTCTTTGCAGTTAGGCTTTTCTTGTGTTAGATACTCAATCTAGAAAACCCACATGAATGTCTTCTCTCCTTCATTGTTGTAAATCGGATGTGAAGTTGGAAGCAGTTTGAACTCAGTTATGTACTTGGGAAGTGCCTTAAGCCCGCTTCCATTCAGTCCTATTGAGCACAGACCTCTCTACCACAAGCCAGCTGTCATAGATGGAAGGACAGCAAAAGATCACTTTGAATTCTTTGACATTTAAGGAAAGGAGCCTCCAAAGAAGGATTAGGGTCATGGTGAGCCAGTTCTTAGGTTATTCAGTACTCTTCTGTGTGCAACAAGAGATGCTTGGTTCAGAGTACTTGAATAAAGACTTTTGGAATCTTTACCCTCAAACTCAGAAGGATCATTTTTACAGATTCTAATACTTTGGTTACTACTATGGCATCGACCTAAGTAAGTTACAGCAAATGTCGCAAGGGATCCTTTAAGTGAAATACATTTTATATATTTTAAAATAAGTGTGGCCTATATTTTTATCAGGAACCTTTGCTAGGGATTGCTTCTAGAAGAGTGACTTGGAGCCAGCCATTTCCCATCATATATCCATGACCGAAACCTACTCAGATGAATCAGGCACAACCTGAGCACTTTCTGTTTTGTTTTGAATTTGAGACATGGTTTCTCTTTGTAACTCTCGCTGTCCTGGAACTTGAGCTCTAGACAGGGGTGGCCTCGAATTTAGAGATCCACCTGCTTCTGCTTTCCAAGTGCTGGAATTAGAGATGTGCGCCACCACACCCAGCAATTTAAATCACTTTCAAGTATTCCATCAATTATCACAGTTAAATATTGTTAGCGCCGGTGTAAATATGTCCAAAGAGGTTGAGAACTTTGCCGTAAATAGCAGTACTGAGTGATTTAACCCCAGATGTGCCTCTAAAACTTGCTTGAACTTTCTTGAACTTTTCTAAGTGGATTCCCCTCCATCTCAACAAAAGAGAAAAGTTATACAAAGCCTGCCACTAAATGAAAGCACTCCTTCCTTCCTCCTTCGCCCCTCCCCTCCTTCCCCAACCATTTAGCTCCCCATAGCCTGGAAATTGATATGTAGATCAGGCTGGCCTCAAACTCCAGAGAGTCAACCTGCCTTTAGAGTGCTGGGATTAAAAACTGCTCCACCACACCCAACTTAATTTCTTTTAATGTCAATAAATACTTTTAGGATACTTATGTAGTATCCTATGTGAAACCTAATTCCTGTACTTTCACGGAAGCGTAGACATTTAAGGTAGAAAAATAAAAAGGAACATTTATAGACTCTTTCCTTACAATAGAGTACGATATACTTGATTTCTTGAAAATTAGGGCTACATCAAATTAACTTTCTTGCACTCACTACATGTTTTGTACTCGGATTGACATAGCCAGGTGTCTTGGTGCTTGCCTGCAATCCCATTATTTTAGAGGCGGAGGCAGGAAGATCAGGGGTTCAATGTCAACATGAGACTGTGTCTCAAAAAAAAAGTCAAATGAGATGGTTGGTTCTTCTGGTAAAGGTGATCACCACCAGGGCTGATGATCGTACGGCCTACAAGGTGGAAGGAGAGAACCAATTCCCCAAATAACTCTCCTACCTCTTGTGCACAGACACACTAAATAAATAAAGGAAAAAAAGGTTTGGGATTTTTGTTGTGGTTGTTGGTTGGTTGGTTGATTTTTCTTTTTTCCTTCTTTCGTTTTTTGTTTGTTTTTGTTTTTTGAGACAGGGTTTCTGTGTAACTTTGGAGCCTGTCCTGGTACTTACTAGGTAGACCAAGCTGGCTTTGAACTCAGAGATCTGCCTGTCTCTGCTTCCCGAGTGCTGGGACTAAAGGTGTGTGCCACCACCACCAGGCTTGGTTAGTTTTTCAAGACAGGGTTTCTCTGTGTAGTGATATTTAATTTGTATTAAAAAAAAAAAAGCTTGTCTGAAGATCAGAGAGTAAAGCAGCTGCACTGATCAGCCGTACAGATCAGTCAGTGGTGGCACACACCTTTAATCCCAGTAGCCACAGTAGTGTGCCATAAAACCAAGTGGTAGTGGTACACGCCTTTAATCCCAGCACTAGAGAGGATTATAAAATGGGAGGAGACAGGTTTCAGTCTCATTCTGAGGATTCCTGGAGGCAGGATCGCCATTTTTGTATAGAGGTAGAGGTAAGAGCCAGTGGCTAGCTGCTTTGATTTTCTGGTCTTTAGGTTGAACCCCAATATTTATCTGTCTATGGGTTTTTTATTAATAGTGCTACAGGCAGTCCTGTAACTCTCTGTAGACCAAGGTGGCCTCAATCTCACAGAGTTCCATTTGCCTCTGTCTCCCGGGTGCTGTGACTAATGTCATGGGCCACCACTGAGTGGTGGGTTTATTGTTTTGTTTTATTTTCTTTTTTAAGAAAAAGAAAGGTTAACATACTTGAAAGTATTATTTTCTCAGTAGCTTAGCTGGTACTTTTTTTTTTAATGTTTTCTTTATTATTTGTGTACAGTGTTCTGCCTGAGTGTACACCTGCAGGCCAGAAGAGGGCACCAGATCTCATTACAAATGGTTGTGAGCCACCATGTGGTTGCTGGTAATTGAACTCAAGACCTTTGGAAGAGCAGTCAGTGATCTTAACCTCTAAGCCATCTCTCCAGCCCAGGTACTGTTGTTTTTTAAGGCTTCCACTAACAGGAGACACACAGCAGGCACACAGAGAAAGGCTCACAAAGCTGAGGAAGGATTTGGGAAACCAAACCTTCATATATATCTATATCTATATAGCTATATATATCCTATACACACACACACACACACACACACACACACACACATATTCATTATTGGGAAGGGGCATTGACACAGGGTATTTCCAAGTCCAGGCGTTCCTGGAACTCTGTGTAGACCAGGCTAGCTTCTAGCTCCGAGATCCAAGTTTATGTGGCGCTGGGTATCCAATCCGGGCCTCACATATGCTAGGCAAGCTCTCTACCAACAGCTACATCCCTAACTCAACATCAGCAATTTGTGGTCTATACTGTCAAACAGGTGTATTAGAGACAATACATTTTGAAATTTTCACATATGGACTTAATTGTTGATGCTTGAAGGGACTTTAGAATTTGCACTGATTCAGCTGCTAAAAGAGACGTAGAACTAGGGTCAAAGACGGCACCTAGCTCACTTGACTTGAGTTTTCCACAGCACCTCCTACAAGACACCTGTGACTATTTCCTGTTGCCATTTCTCTTTTCTTCATACCCTCCCCCCCTTTTTTTTTCTGAGGCAGGATTTTTCTGTGTAACAGCTCTGGCTGTCCTGTAACCCTTTTTACACTGTCTCCTGTAGCCCAGGCTAGCCTTGACCTGACTTTGTAAGTAGCTCAAGACTATCTTAAATTATGCCAGGCAGTGGTGACGCACTCCTTTGGTCCCAGCATTCAGGAGGCAGAGGCAGGAGGATCTCTGAGTTCAAGGCCAGCCTGGTTTACAGAGCTAGTTGCAGGCCAGTTAGGGCTGTTGCACAGAAAAATCCTGTCTCGAAAAAAGAGAGAGAGAGAGAGAGAGAGAGAGAGAGAGACTACCTTGAACTTGCCTCCACACTGAAAAGTGCTGGGATTATAGGCATTTACCACCATGCCTGTGTTTATTTTATTTTTAATTATCATTTTTATTTATTTATTTATTTGGTTTTTCGAGACAGGGCTTTGCTGTAGTTTTAGAGCGTGTTCTGGAACTAGCTCTTGTAGACCAGGCTAGCCTTGAACTCACAGCGATCCGCCTGCCTCTGCCTCCCAAGTGCTGGGATTAAAGGCGTGCACCATCACCGCCTGGCTCAGGTGTTTATTTTTATTCTTTGAGATCTTACTTTGTAGCCCAGGCTACACTTGAGCAGCAGGACCCAAGTGATGTTCCTGCCTGGTTTTTCAAGTAGCTGGGATTGCCGGCATGTTCCTCCCTCTGTTCCTCCCTGTGCAGAAGATAAAAGCCATAACCTCATACATGCCAGGCAAAGCATCATACCCTGTTTTAAGTATCCAGTCTCTTCCTTAAAACAACACAACAGAAAAACTCTCAAAAACAACTCCAGTCATTAGGGCCAGTGAGATACCTCAGAGGATAAAAGTGCTTGCTGCCAGTCTTAACCAACATGGTGAAATGAACCACCTCCTCCAAGTTGTCCTCTGACCTCTATATGCACTGTGACACATGCCTGTCCCTTCCCCAACATAAAATAAGAAATAAATAGAATAGAAAAAATTCTTTATTTATAAAAATGATTACAGAAGTCAGGCATGGTGATCCACATCTGTAACCTCAGTAATTGGAGTGGGGTAGGGTGAGACAGGAGCATCCCCCCAGATTCAAAGCCAGTTGAGACTACCAGCAAGTACCAAATGAGCCAGGAGTCTGTAAAGACTGTCTCAGAAAAGAGCTGGGGCTGGTGGTGCTGGCCTATAATGCATTTGAGAGGCTAAAGCAGGAAGATTGTTGTTTATGAGTTTAGTTGTCCCATAGTAAATTCCAGAGCATCGTGGGGTAGAGTGAGATCCTATCTAAAAACAAACAACAAGAACAAAAATAAGAAATAAAACAAAAAAGAATGGTCATAATACATTGGGTAGTGTATTGAATTAATACCAAGATGGGTAGAACTTTTTAATATACTGATTTTTGCTACTGAAAGTGATGGACACATCTTTAATCCCAGCACTTGGGAGGCAGAGGCAAGTGGATCTGTGAGTTCCACCGCCTCCCAGCAGCTGACATGTTTTGAATGTTTCTGCTCATGTGATGAGTACAGGCAGAGAGCTGGAGAGGAGGGGTAGATTTTTGGTTTTTTTGAGACAGTGTTTCTCTGTGTAACCCTGGCTGTCCTGGAACTCCCTTTGTAGACCAGGCTGGCCTTGAACTCACGGAGATCACCTTGCCTCCACCTCCCAAGTGCTGGAATTAAGACAGGGACCACCACTGCCCAGCTTGCCGCACCTGACTTTGCACTCCTGTTTTGATGGAGTTATGAAGCCCAGGGCCTCACATATACTAGACAAGCTCTCTACCACCGACTTGCATCTTCAGCTAAATCCTGGTTGAAGTTGCACCATGCCACACAACTGGTATACTTCCGTGGCAGGGGTGGTACTTGATGCTAGTTATTTGTTTACAGGTAGCTTTTGAAAATGGCTGCCTCTCATTATACCGGGCTTACAGCTGTTGCTGATGTAATTAAAGATCTAGACACTCAGATAGCAGTAAGTAAACTTGAGGCCACTGTGGGCAGAACTTGGTGAATGTGCTTCTGGTCTTGACACCTCAGCATTCAATGTTCACAGAGTCAGCCTTATGGCTCTAAGCTTTAGGACTTGCAGCTGCTTTAGGCGATGGTCTCAGCATGTGTTGAAGATTGCTAAAACACAAAGGAAAAAGAGTTCTTTATAGTAAAGCAGAGCTTTTACAGTTACTAAAAGTGGTGTTTATTGGACAGACCCCTGCCTTGGACTTAAGCATGTTTTGAAATGCCTCATGTTTTGATAATGAACTAATCGTTTTCTTAAGTTTGTGACTGAGTTTTAAGTGTGTGATTGTGCTGTTTATTTGAATTTAACATTATTTCCTACTTAAAAAAACCATGCATGTAAGTACTTAACCTAGTAGTCTATCTGTTTACTTGTATGAATCCCTCAAAAATGTCTTGCTTATTCTAGATTATTTTTGTAAATAAGATTTCTCATTTCATTTACTTTTTTCTTTACTTAATTTTGTGAACTATTTCATTTCGATTTTGGAGACAAGATGGTTTCCAAAACCAGGTGAGAGCAGTGAACATTCTTCATTCCCTCCATTTTAATGTCAATATCAAGCAGTCACCCTCCTGGACACACAGAAAGCACAAGTCTGACAGATCTCATGTTACTTTCAAACTTCACACATTACTGCAGGTGTCTCTAGAGTAATTCTGCTGTCTGTTTTCCCTCTCCAGTTGATTGGCCTTGGTCCTCACAGCTCCAAAAAGAAACAGGATCTTGATAAGCTCTATGAGCTGAAGTCCAAAGCTCGGCAGATTATGAACCAGTTTGGCCCCTCAGCCTTAATCAACCTCTCCAATTTCTCATCTATAAAACCAGAACCAGCCAGCACCCCTCCACAAGGCTCCATGGCCAATAGCACCACTGTGGTAAAGATACCAGGCACTCCTGGGACAGGCGGTCGTCTTAGCCCTGAAAACAATCAGGTACCTCTTATCTCTCCTTCTTTGTGACCCCTCTTTGTGACATTACACCTGTGAGGCACAGAGGTGGACATAACAGGTGCTCATGCTTTCTGTTGAAAAAGGTCTTTCCCAAACTGGGTGGTGGTGGCCCACAAATTTAATCCCAGCACTCAGGAGGCAGAGGCAGGTGGATCTCTGTGAGTTTGAGGCCAGCCCGGTCTACAAGAGCTAGTGCGAGGACAGCCTCAAAAGGTACAGAGAAACCCTGTCTTGAAAAACAACAAACAAACAAAAATAGAATAAAATAAAGAAAAAGGTTTTTGCCCTCTGGAATAGCATTTTTATTGAATTGTCTATGAGTATCAGTTTTTACTCTGTTATATATGACTGTGTGTGTATCCATATAGATACATGTAATGACAAACTTTCAAAGAGCAGGTGGCTGGGGTTTTAGTATAGCCTAGGATGACTAGAACTCAAAGATGTGGCCCCAGGCAGCATCAAAGTCATGGGCAATCTTCCTGCCTCATTCTCCCCAGGGTTGGGATTACAGGAGTGAGCTACCACGCTCGGCAATGGCAGATATTTTATGAGTTATCTATATAGTACATAGGCTCCTTAGTCCTAAAATAAGAGTGTTCCGTTGTTCCTTCTAATGGTTTATCTTACTGCTGCCATTCATTTATGCAGTGATTCTGAAATCTGTTCCCCTCTTTGTACCTATGACTCTGATTCTACCTTCCAGAGGGAGCAACAAGAAAAGAAGTATAAAGCTGGGAGGCAGAGGCAGGCAGATCTCTGTGAGTTCAAGGCCAGCCTGGTCTACAGAGTGAGCTCCAGGATAGCCACGGATACCAAATAGAGAAACCCCGTATCAGAAAACCAAAGAAAGACAAAGCCTTGGATCTTGTAGGCTGAATACGATGGATGAGGAGCCATTCAAGGGAGTGGATAGGAGGACTAAGTGAATTGCTTGTGGAAGGGTTGGCTGAACAGAGTCTAGCCTGTGTTGACTATGGAGGCCACTATAGAAGAGCAAGGTGGCTCACACCTTCCACAGGATTCCTCATCCTCTGCTACAAAACCAGTTATGGACCCTGCCTCAAAACACTTGAGGGCTAGCAAGAAGACTCAGTCAGTAAAGGCCCTCGCTACCAATCTTGATAATCTGAGTTCAATCCCCAAATCTAGATGGTGAAGGAGAGATTCCAATTCCTCAAGTTAACCTCTTCCACGTATGCACTGTCGTTCATGTGAATGTGCACGTGCGCACACACATGCACCACTAAACAGCTGTAAAGAGAAGCCTTTAATCCCAGGACTTGGGAGGCAGAGACAACCTGGTCTACATAGTGATGTAGGTAGGAGGGGTAGGAGGACACAATAGCCCAGATACTTGTTTCACTTAAATGGTTAGATTTTGTGTTTTTTTTTTTTCTATCTGTGATCTAGGGATCCATAGTTGGGCTTCAAGCTAGGCAAGCAATCTACAACCAAACTGAATCTTCAGCTCCCCTATCACTTTTTAATGTTATCTAGATGTAACATGACTTTCTTTAGAAAAAAGGGGTGATACCTTCAGCTACTTACTATTATTTAGGTGTACAGAGATGACCACTTTTTGGTCACCCTCAGAACTGTTAGCCTTTTTTTTTCTTGGGTGGAGGTGTTCCTCTGTCTAGCCCTGGCTGTCCTGTAACTCATTCTGTAGACAAGACTGGACTTGAACTCAGAATCTATCTGCCTGCCTGTGTCTCACAAGCGCTGGGATTAAAGGTGTATGCCAGACCCTTAGCCTTCTGAATCAGATATGGACTGATGTACAAATCTGCAGAGTGACAGAAGGATGGACAGAGTACAGAAGAGCTGAAGGGGGGTATGGGTCCTTTTACCTGGGTGGGCTAGGAGACGCCTCAGAAAAGAGAACCATAGCCTGAGCATGTAGGAAGAAAGAACACATCTAAAGACAACTGATAAAGGGCACAGTGTACAGTGATCTGGTGTTCCGAGAATTGCAGACTGCTCTGTGCAGAGCAGGGCAGAACAGTGAGAAAGATAAAGTTGAATAAATTTCCTGACAGTCAGGGGCTGACCTCACCTCCAAACTGCTCTTCTCTCTTCCCGTCCAAACCACTCTTGCCTCTTGCCCTTGAGTACTTTTGCAGCTGTACCACCAGGGAGGGCTGTCTGAGAGCTAGAACTAAACAACTTGACAGCCTGTCTTCTTTAGAGGGTAATAAGGTTTGTGTCCTTGATGCTTACAAAAACTCTTCCCCCAATTCACTTTAGGTACTAACCAAGAAGAAATTACAAGACTTAGTCAGAGAGGTGGATCCTAATGAGCAGCTGGATGAAGATGTGGAGGAGGTAAGTTGCATCTGGGTACCAAAGATGATAACAGCATGGTAGTTAAGAGTGGAGACTTGGAGATGGGGTGATGGTTCACTGGTTAAGAGCACTGGCTGCTCTTCCAGAGGGCCTGGGTTCAATTCCCAGCAACCACATGGTGGCTCACAACTGGAACTACAGTTCCAGGGGATCCAACACCCTGATATGGACATACATGCAGACAAAACACAAATAAAAAATAAAAATATGGGCCTGGAGATGGCTCCGTAGTTAAGAGCCCTTGCTCTTGCAGAGGACACAGTTTCAATTCCCAGCAACCATGTAATACCTCACATTAATCCGTAAGTCCAGTTCCAAGGATTCTGATGCTTTCTTCTGACTTATGGTTCATATATGTACGTGCAAAATATTTGTAAACATAAAACTTTTTTAAAAGTTTTTTTTTAAATAAAAATATATTTTATATAGGGACTGGTGGTGATGCATGCCTTTAATAATAGCGCTAGGGAGGCAGGAACGGGGACTCTCTGAGTCCAAGGCCAGCCTGATTTACAGAGTGAGTTTTAGGACAGTCACGGCTATGCAGAGAAACAGTGTTTCGAGAAGCCAAATAAATAAACAAATAAACAAACAAACAAATAAATAGCTTTTTAAAGGGGGCAGAGATTTAGTGTTGACAAATATGAATTTTAATCTTTTTCCTTTTTTTTTCTTTTTGATTTTTTGAAATAGAGTTTCTCTGTGGTTTTGGAGCCTGTCCTAGAACTTGAGCCTTTCCTAGATCAGGCTGGCGTCTCTGCCACTCCAGTGCAGGGATTAAAGGCGTGTGCCACAATCAGCAAGCCAAGAGTACTTTCCTACAGGGCCCCAGGTTTGGTTTCCAGCATCACCATCCATAACTCAAGTTCCAGGTCATCTAGTGCCTTTCTTTGTCTCCCATGTAGTCATAGTATGTGGTCACATCCATACATGCAGGCAAAACACTAATATACATCACATTTAAAAATATGAAAACAGAGGGGGCTGGAGAGATGGCTCAGGGGTTAAGAGCATAGGCTGTTCTTCCAGAGGACCTAAGTTCAATTCCCAGCAACCACATGGTGGCTTACAACCATCTACAATGAGATCTGGTTCCTTCTTCTGACCTGCAGGCATACATGCAAGCAGAACACTGTATACATAATAAATAANTTCAATTCCCAGCAACCACATGGTGGCTTACAACCATCTACAATGAGATCTGGTTCCTTCTTCTGACCTGCAGGCATACATGCAAGCAGAACACTGTATACATAATAAATAAATAAATATTTTAAAAAATTATGAAAAGAGGGGCTGGAGAGATGGCTCTGCAGTTAAGAGCACTGACTGCTCTTCCAAAAGACCTGAGTTCAGTTCCCAGCACCCACATGGCAGCTTTTTGAGTCTAGCTTGAGGAGATCTCATGCCTTCTAGCTTTCATAGGCACCAGCCTCAGATGTACGTGCAAGCAAAACATCCATACATATTACAGAAAGAGTGAGAGAACATTATTTAAATAATAGATAAAAATAAAAAGGCTTCAGGATTAGAAATTGACCTTGAAGGCTGAGTCCCATGTCCTGCTATCTTATTACACAGCATGAGTAGGTTGGTCTTAGTCTCAGCATCTTCCTTTAAAGGCTGGGGACAAAGGCCTGGGGAGGTGATGACTGGGCTGTTAAGAGTACTTCCTGCACAAGCATGAAGACTAGCAATCAGATCCCAGCAGCAGTGTAAGAAGCTGGGCATCACACTTGGGCCTGTAACCCTAGCTCTACAAGAAGCAGAGAAATGTGGACTGCTAGAGTTTGCTGAGAAAGGCGAAGTCCAGGTCCATTTCCTCACAGGAGCAGGCTGAGATAGAGAATATTTGATGTTTTTACCGGGTGCACGTGTGCTCGCAGACACACACACACAATTTTTTTTAATGATTGATGCTCTGGAGAAATGGGTTAGCAGTTAAGAGCACTTGCTGTTCTTATAGAGGACCCAAGTTTGGTTCTCAGCATTCATGTCAGGCAACTCACAAACACTGGTAACTCCTAATTCCAGAGGATCTGACATCCTCTTCTGTACTCCTAGGAACACATACATAAATGTGTGGCAGCACATGCCTTTATCCCAGCGCTTGGGAGGCAGAGGCAAGCCTATAGTGATTTCAAAATTAGCCTAGTCTACACAGGATCCAGGCAAGTAGTGGTTACATAGTGATACCCTATCTCAAAAACACAAATAGGGGCCGGAGAGATGGCTCAGAGGTTAAGAGCACTGGCTGCTCTTCCAAAGGTCCTGAGT
>LOEQ01006727.1:21592-32687 GCA_001685075.1 Bramus lutescens | reverse complement strand
GATCTCTGTAAGTTCGAGGCCAGCCTGGTCTACAAGAGATAGTTCCAGGACAGGTGCCAATAACTACAGAGAAACCCTGTCTCGAAAAGCCAAAAAAAAAGGGAAATTTTTTCGGGAGGAGTTTGTTTAAAACCTCCACTTTGTCGCTTTCTGATTGCATAAGCGGCCATTTTAAACTTACACTGATACCTGAAAAAAATTACTTAATACCTTTTGTGTGTGTGTGTGGGAGGCTGGAGACAGGGAATTAAAGAGTTATAGGCTGCGTTATAATCAAGAACCTACCCCAATGTGACTTCATGTGTTGAACTTTTGGCCTTTCGAGCTTACAGATTTCCTTTTTTTTAATGTCTAGTAGTCAAAGGTGTGAACCAGGTCGTTTGTGGCCCTTATCGAAGCTGCAGCCGCTTCTACATAGCTGCTGTGGTCAAAAAGGAGGCCCAGAGAAAAAGTTTTCCTTGACGGTCGCGGTTCTGTTTACAGTAACTGATCTGCAACATTTTGGGAAAAGACAGCTCCACCTTGTGATTTCTCAGAAGTATCTAGAAATCTTCATGAGCATCAGGTATAAGCCAACAAGAATGTTGTCTTCAATGTGTGGAGTTAGTAGAATGGGACTTTTGGAAGTAGTTTGTGGAACCTAAGAACATACAAGGGCAGTTACAAGTGTCCTCACCTGTCAAACATTTGCTGGTACACAGCCACGTCATGGGTCACATTCCCTGAAAGAGAAGGTCAGTTGGTGACCAGGTGCAGGACACTATAGGATAAGTGGATAATTGTGTTGCCATTCATCTTAGCTGTTCCGGATGGAGACTTTATGAAGACAGACGTGACCATGATGCTGTGCAGCACTAGGTCCTGGTAAGTATGGTGGTGCTAGCTGAGATCTGGTCAGGTACAGCATGTTTCCAAGGGCTGTGGCTGGTGGTAGCCATGGGGTCTCCAACTGCATGCCAGAGTAACTGGAGAGACTTTGACAGCCCANTAACTGGAGAGACTTTGACAGCCCAGGCCAGCACAGTGCCTGCAGCTGCCACTCAACTTTCCTATACATGTTCCTGGGGTTGCCACCTGGGGCAGTGTTGTGTCCGTGGATATTCACAACAAAGCTTTCCCTTCTGCAGGTTTTCTCAAGGCTCCTAAAGTTGAGGAAGTCAGCCTGTCTGCCTCTGCTCAGTCACTAAGGTAAAGGTGCTGCCTGACACAGCCTTACCCTCCGGTTCCCTTTCCCATCGGATCTTGACGCTGGTCTTGGTGGTCGTAAAGGAGGAAGAGCAGACAGAAGCTGGCCTCATGGCAATATAGTCTGCTATAGAGCATTGGGTCAGATTCATACATGCCTTGGCTCTTGTAAAATCAGATAGCCTGAGAATTATATGCATCTGGGCAGTTGGAGCATTGTGCTTGGGTGTCTCTATAACGATTTTTTTTTTTTTAGAGCCATGTAACCATCATTTGTGATCTCATCTACAGTTTGTTGGGTAAGTTAACGGCTGTTATGCACTTTTTAGTAATTCATGTCTGGCCTGTGTGCTGCATTAGATGCTCACATTTAGGGACAAAGGTGCTTCTCTTGTGACTTTGCTGGTATTTGCCTACACTGAGGGCCATGAGTGCATTCTGCTAAGCAGCCATGCACTTAAATCATCCACTACCCCTGCAGACAGGGAGATGGATTGTGAGGAAGTAGCAGGGAGCTCAGACACTGGTCTAGGATGAAACCTAATCTGAGTGGACATCTATGGATGAGAAATGCGGATATGGGCCTGAGACCAGTTCTTAGGAAAAGGCTGAGTTCTGGTGAGTGAGCCTGAGGTCAGAACTAACACAGACTTAACACTTCCTTTTCAGAAAAAAACTAGAGGACTTCCCCGGAAGCAAGCAGAAGCCCACACTGAGACAGTAAAGGCTACAAAGAGAAACCCTGCCTTGAAAATGAAAGGCTTTGGGATTTAACATGTATTTGGTTCAATAAAGTATTTTGAAAGTATCTTCTGATTAAACAAAATTCAGTGTCTGAAAGTGAATGATGCCCACTGAACCCAGGACAGCAACTGACATCTTCAACCCCTCATTAGTTGGGAGTTCAGGTCCTATGGACTGGTTGAGACAGCAGAGGTTGATTTACATAAGTCTCCCCACCCCCCAAAATGTGTCCCTGCCATTTGTGCTTATTTGGACAGTCAAGCTCAATAGGAGCCAGGGGAAATACCAAAAGGAAAAAGCCCTTCCTGTCTTGCTCTGAGTAATGTGTCATGGTTGCTAGTGATGGGGACTGTAATAAAAGTCCCAATAAAAGGAGACACTGCCTGGGGCTTATCAACTTAATGCCAGGGTGCCATGCTGTACTGTAGGCAGAGTAGATGCATGGTAGCAGGCAGGGATAGCCCTGTGCCAATACCTTCTTACTATCAAGTTACAACAGACTTTGGAAACTTCAAGAAATCCATACCTATCCTTGCAAAGGTCTGACCAATTAATTATTCAACCCGTGGGAGCCATTCTCAATTCAGGGCAGTTGCTTAACAATTGGCATATAAAGTACTATATATAGCTATGGCATGGTGGGCCAGGTGGATCTCAAGGCTGGCCTTATCCTGGTCTTGGAGAGCTAGTTCCAGGAGAGGCAGGAATACACAGAAACAGTCTGAAAAACAATATAGATGATGTTTACAAACATTACAGAATCAGAAAAGCCTCTAAAACCAGGTTTTAACCTGTGTTGGACTAGCTTTAGTCTTGATTCTGTCAATTCATGGTTGAGACTGCAGGCTTACACTAAAATTACCTGTTCTACTGGGAAAACTGATGGGCAATCAGAAGCATCAAGCCTGTGTCATGATCTGGGCAGTCTAAATGTGTGTGTGGGTATCTACAGAAGTGGATGTTTGGGTTCTTTGCAGTTGAGTCTCATGCTGGGTAGGAGAGCTGCCTGACTTGGAAACAGAACTTGGTCCTCTGGGAGAACAGTACGTGCCCTTGGCCACTAAGCCACTTCTCTCTAGGACTCCAGCTAAGAGTTTTTAAAATGTCATGTGACATACCAAGCTCCTGTTAGAACAATTCCCTTCTATGTCTTTCACCACGGCTTAATAATAACAAATAACAAGTGGGGAAGTGGCTCATAATCTCAGAAAACAGTAAATTATTAAAATCTTATAAACCATTTTCAAAAAGATAAAAGCTTCACACACACAAAAAAAAGCCCTAATGACAGTCCATCCTTATGTCCTGGCTACAACACGGCAGGGATCTCTGAAGACACAGTGTCCAGGGGCTGCCAGTGACAGTCCATCAGTGCATCATACAGTTCCTCGCTTTGTTCCATGAACTCCTTGTTGGCCTCAGTCACATCCAGCTGTGGTGCTGGGTCTGCAGGAAAAGGAAAGGACAAGGTCAAGCAGGCCGAAAGAACCACCTGGAAAGAGAGCTGAGGCTCCTGCCTCTGGGCATCTTAGAGTGGGTATCGAAGATGGAAATCATTGTAATTTGGACCATGTGACAGCAGCCAGTTTCTCCTTCCAGTGTAGAAAGCTACATCTGTCTCAGATTTTCTGTTCTGCTCAGATTTAAAATGTGGGTTTGGAAAACAAGTTAATGAATCCAAAGCGTTACCTTAAGAACTAAACCAATGTCTGATGAAATGCCTGGTCACATCAATTGGGGACCTAGTTCTGTCTCTTTCAGAAATCACAAACACATTTTCAAGGTGTGGTGGCATCCCTATAGCCTCACTCTTGGGAAGTGGAGGCAGATGGATCATGAGTAACTCCACCTGCACTGAAATACTGAGAATATCTTTAAAGACCCGTAACAGACCTCCGGGTGTTGAGCCGGTCTGCAGTCCAGGTGAATCTCAAACCCAATTGTGCCCCAGCCAGGAGACTACAGAAGTGTTTTACCATGTTGAACATGAAAAATGTTCACAAAGAGAAGCCCACAGTAAAATATTTCTCCAGGAGGTGCATTATGTAGCGCTGTCTGGTCTAGAACCCAATGCTGAGACTAAAGCCCTGCACTACCACACCAAGCTGAGTTAGTCTTTTCCCTCTTCTCTCTCCTTAAGTTTTCCTGGCACTATGTAGACTAGGCTAGCCTCGAACTCATAAAGATGCCCTTACCCTTGCCTTGCAAGGGTTAAATTTAAAGGCTGCACCATCACACCTGCTGTTTCTTTTGATACAAAGTCTCACTACAAGAACCAACCTAGCCATGAATGCAAAGGAATCGGTCTAGTCTCAACCTTCTGTCCTTTAAAAACTCAGCCTGTATTTCAGAAAACTATTGTGGCTGGGTGTGGTGGATATAGGCCTGTAATCCCAGCATCTGGAGGCAAAGCAGGAGGAACAGGAGTTCAAGGTCATTCATAGCACAGTGAAGGTCAGCCTGACCTTATATCTCAAACCAAAACAGAAGGAAATTTAGACACAAAATTAATCTTACAAACTGGTAAACAAATACAAAGTAGGTGATAGAGAGATAGCTCAGTGTTTAAGAGCACTGGCTGCTCTTATAAAGGACAGTTTACAACTGTAACTAGTTCTAGGGGATATGGGACCCTCATAGAGAGGGTACATGCAGGTAAAACACCAATGCACATGAAATAAAAACAAACCAATAAACAAACCAACAAATATAAAATAATAGTATCAATGTTACAGAGCCACTGGGTGCGGCAGAGTGCCACAGCTTGGAAGTAACACTTGGGAGCAGCACTTATTTCATTATAACAGACAGAACCTGGCAATCATGGGTGTGTCCACACCCATTAGAAAGCACACACTTTCTTGCCAGGCTGTGGTGGTGCACGCCTTTAGTCCCAGCACTCAGGAGGCAGAGACAGGCGGATCTCTGAGTTCGAATCCTGTCTGGTCTACAGAGTGAGATCCAGGACATTCTCCAACTCCAAAGCTACGTCTAGTTGAAGGCCCACAGCTGGCACTTGAAACAACTACCAGGAGCTTGAAGGGACTCTTACCTTCCAGGGCATCATCCCCAACCTCTTCATATGTCTGTCAAGAGAGGAGAGGACTGATGAGGAGCCTGAGAAAATTCTGGCTGACTTTTGACAAATAGAGCTAGGTCTCTCTAGCCTTCCCCACTTTTTCAAAACCCCAACCCACTACCAACTTCACTAGAAAATGATGGTCCCTGGAGGGGAAATGAGACCCAAGAGTTGCCAAATGTGGTTACCTGCATGGTACTCTGTGTGTAGCCATACTGGGGGTAGCTGTAGCTGTAGCTGCCTGTGTTCTGGTCGTAGCCCCACTGGGCATAGTAGTTCTGGTATTGCTGGTAATACTGGTTGTAGCTGTAACTGTACATCTGGCTGTACTCAACTGGCTTTACACGGCTCCTTACAGGGAACAAAATCAGTTGTAAGAGTCCTTGACCAAGGACTGCACTAAGTGCTCTGGGAGGGTTCCTTCCGGCTGCCTTCCACACTCTGTATCCCCATCCCTGTTGTAGGATGAAGGCTAGGACAGAGCATTTAAGTGTCTGGTCCAGGGTCACAAGACTAAGGCACAAACATAAACCCAGACAGTTTGCCTGCAGAACCCACACTCTTAGGATATAAGCCTTTCTTCGCTCAGGTTGTCTGCCTTCAAGACCCCCCCACCACTTTTTTTAAAGATTTGTTTATGTATTTTATGTATATGGGTGTTTTGTTTCCATGCATGTGTGCACACCAGAAAAGGCATTAGATCTCATTATAGATGGTTGTGAGCCTCCAGGTGGGTGCTCAGAATTGAACTCAGGACCTCTGAAGAGCAGCTCAATGCTCTTAACCTCTGAGCCATCTCTCCAGCCCCATTCTCAGGATCTTGGGGGGCTCTGTTCTCTGACAGGGGCAAAAGCTCAGGAAAACATAACATAAGAAATCGGGCTTTATGGGGCTGGAAAGATTGCTCAGCAGTTAGAGCACTTTCTTCCAGAGGATTCTGGTTCAATTTCCAGCATCCACATGGCAGCTCACAACTGTCTGTAACTCCAGTTCCAGGTGATATGACACCCTCACACACACACACATACATACATGCAGGAAGGCAAAACACCAATGCATGTAAAATAAAAAAATAAAATATCTGGTGGTTGTAGAGATGGCTCAGAGGTTAAAAGCACTGTCTGCTCTTCCAGAGGTCCTGAGTTCAATTCCGAGCAATCACATGCTAGCTCATAACCATCTGTAATGAGATCTGGTGCCCTCTTCTGGCATGAAGGCATACATGCAGGCAGAACATCGTATACACAATAAATCAATCTTAAAAATATTTTTAAGCTGGGCAGTGGTGGTACATGCGTTTAATCCCAGCACTCGGGAGACAGAGGCAGGTGGATCTCTGAGTTCAAGGCCCAACTGGTCTACAAGAGCTAGTTCCAAGACAGGCACCAAAGCTAAACAGAGAAACCTGGACTGGAGAAAACAAAACAAAACAAGAAAAGCAAAGACAAGTCACTAGGCTGGGCCTAGATTTAACTCTCACATTCTGAAGAATCCACCAGAGAAGCTTCCTTTTTACCATACTGTAACCACCACCACTCCAACCAAAGATAGACTGCCAAATCCACAGATCCACAAAGGCTTCACTGCTTTCAAAGACACAAAAACTATGTGGAGAAGCTCAAGCACATGACAAGGAGTTTCCACTTATGAATTTGAGCTAAGAATGTCCTATGATACCAAAAACATGCAAGAGCCAGAGGCTGACTCCACCATGCAGTTGGCAGACTCAAGAGGAGAGTGACTTCTGCCCTCATGACTGGTATATTCCATTGCTATGCTTATCGACCCAGACAGGAAACTAAGCTGTTAGCAGGAGTTGAGAATACCAGGCACTGCAAAGGCTGCAACACTTGACTGAGCACTTTCAAGCTCTTGCTCAGTGAAAGGGACTCAGTTAGTGCTAAGCAAATCCAACTGCTGAATACTAAAGCATCCAGCTCTAGCCCAGGATGCTTCGCTGAAGGCTATAGGCATATAGTCCTATTTGCCAAGTGCTGGGCTGGGCATACCCAATATTCACCTCTTTGACCCCTCCTTAATGAATCTATGGGTATCCATCACTCTGTTGACAGTAACTGAGGTTCATCTTCCTGGACTGGGTTGGTTGTGTTTCCTTCAGACACCTATGCATTACAAAGAAGTTCTCCTTATCCCAAGGGTCTGAGAGCACCTCCTCAGGGGTGGGCACTGATTACTAACAACTGTGTTCAGTGTGGAATAGACAGAACAAATGAGAAGTCTGCAGATGGGCCTTGGTTTCTGCTTACAGCTATATTGCCCCAGTCTAATTATCAAACAAACAGGAATACACCAGAAACAGTCAAAATAATCAACAGAGGAATTGTTGAACAGAACTTAAATATAAAAGAATATGCTGTAGTATAATCTAAAATAAAATCAGACAGGAGCATACATCAGTCATAGAAACTGTGCTTAGCATTTGTGAATTCTCAACACCCCCACTCCCACCAAAAGGTAAGCAAAACCACACACATACAGCTACATGGAAAAGCATATATATGGAATAAACTGAGGAGGAAAATGAATATTACTTATAAAATTCAAAACAGAGTGTAAGACTCTGGATTTAAATCCCATAATTAGAAAAGAAATAAATCCTACCACATGTAAATTAACTCAATTTATAGTATATGAACAAGGGACTTGAGATATGAAAATTGCTTTTTAAATTTTTAGTTTGTTTACACCACATGGTTTTGCAATGCTGACCTGGAACTCTGATCCGGTCTCAACTGCCTGAGTCCTGGAATTACAGGTGTGTGGCACCACTTGCGGCACTGCAGCCAATTCATAATAATGAAATTATGATTTTTAAAGGCTTTTATTTATGTGTATGTTTCTGTGTAGGGATATGAATAAGGAGGGCAGAAGAAAAGTATCAGACCCCGAGAGCTAAAGTAATAGGTGGCTGTGAGCTACCTAAAGTGGGTGTTGGAAGCTGAACTCAGGTCCTCTGGAGGAGCAGAAAGGGCTATTAGCCAGTAAGCCATCTCTCCAGACCTGTTACTTCCTTTAAAAACAATCTTTCTGCCAGGCAGTGGTGGTGCACACCTTTAATCGCAGCACTCAGGAGGTAGGGGCAGGAAGTTCGAGGTCAGCCTGGTCTACAAGAGCGAATTCCAGGACAGCCAGGATTACACAGAGAAACCCTGTCTCAAAAACAAACAAAAAAACCCTAAACAATCTTTCTTTGCTTTAATCCCATCAATCACTTGGGAGATAGAGGCAAGCAGATCTCTGTGTTTGAGGCCAGCTTGTTCTGTTCAGCAAGTTCTAAACCAACCAGGGCTACATAGTGAAATCCTGTCAAACATTCAAGTCTCTGCTGTTTCAAAACGACCATTGGGAAGATATCTCCTGAAGTTTGGCTGCCCTTGTACTTTGTGGTCAAGATATCTCGGACCCTGTTACTTCTGTTTGCTTATGGGTTTTCGAGACAGGGTTTCTCTGTAGCTTTGGAACCTATCCTGGTACTCCTTCTGTAGACCAGGCTGGCCTTGAACTCACAGAGATCCCACCGCCTGGCTGGCCCTGTTACTTCTACCAGTGGTAGGGTGTACCACCTATTCCTAGCTATAGGGCTGCCTGGTGCAGTGTAGCATCTGGAGCAGCTCCCCTTGCTATAACCTACTGGATGCCACAAGCACGCTGTAATACCCCAAAATATATCCAGATGCCACCAATGCCTCGTAATGAGTGAAATCTCTACCTGCTGAGAAATACTGCATTGGCTGAAGGATAAGAATGTCACTTGGACCAGGAGTGGTGGCATACACCATTAATACTAGCACTTGGAGGCAGAGGCAGGTGGGTTTCTGTGAGTTCCAGGCCAGCCAAGAATAGAGATAGTAAGACCCTGTCTCAAAGAACAAAACAACAAAGCTAGGTGTAACCATAAAGACCCTGTCTATCAAAATAAAACAAGACAAAACAAACCATGGATTTCCAAGAGCTTAAAAAAAAAGCTCAGGTAGCATGACAACTTAGCCCTGAGATACACAGTATTTCAGACACTGGTTAGAATTTTTTTTTCTTTTAATTCTAACAAACTCTATAGATAATTTCCCAACAGCAGCAGCTGGCCAAAGAGCAAATATATGGAACAAAACCGCTTTCCTTGCTGCTGTCCTCAATGTCTGACCCCTTGGCTATTAGCTCCCAGGGGTGTGTGGCTACGCTACTTCATCCCCCACACCAAGCCTGGTATCTGTGACACCTGCCTCTCTGCAGACGTGTGTTCCACATATGGATGTCCTGACTCAGCAAACAGCCAAAGAGGGCCCAGGGCAGGCTAGCTAGTCCAGGCCTATGCTCTCTGTAGAACTCACGCTTTAGGGATGGCCACACTCAGACGCACAGGTTTAGACCCCAGTCCCACTGCTCCCTGGCACTCCGTCAAGGCTCGCTTCTGTTCCAATTCATCTGTGAATTTCACAAAACCATAGCCCCTGGAGGGAGAAAAAAAACCAACACTCAACTTAGATCACAAAAGTGATGAAGCCTATAAGAGGAAACATGGAAAAGAGGGTAGAAAAAGAGGTGGGCTGGAGCACAAAGGAAAAGGGCCAGAAAGGGAGAGTGAGTCAAACCCAGAGGGCAGGACGGTCACACAGTATGATCCCGACACTTGTGGGAACTCCTCCTTTCAGTTCAGCCCCCATTCTCCTCACCCCTTCATCCAGGGGCTGCTTCCCAAACAGGAGCTTCCCTCCCAAACTAGGGGAAGGCAACATTATTAGCACCGTGTAGTTGTGGGGACAGGTGAAGTTTGCCCTGCAGACTTTTCAGACTCTTGCAGGGATGTATATCAGGCATGCCGGGAAGCAGTTACAGACAGACCTGGTTCCTGTTCCTTGAGGTCAAACACCTTACAGACTGCTCATGATACCTACAATTTATAGCGCGTACTATCTGCTGGACAAGGTGCTGACACTTTCAAGGTTACCCCATCACAAGAACTACACAGCACTAAAAAGCAGCCAAAGTTCAGAGAGGGTTGATAACTAGCCCAGAGTTACGCACAACAGAAGCTTAACTCCTAGAGCCTAAGAAAAATGACTTAACTGACGAAGAATAAGCTGCTGGTGGTGGCACATGCCTGTAATTCTGGTACTAGGGAAGCTGAGCGTGGAGAATTTTGAGTTTGAAGCCAGCTATGAACATATGGGGAAAAAGGGTGGGGGGAGAGTCAGGACTGAGGAAGTGGCTCTGTGGCAGGGCATTAGCTTAGTACACTAAGTACCTGGGTGTAATATCTAGTACAAATACAAAAAGAACAAGCCTTTCTTGGAATGGTGGGATATGGCTGGGTTCAATCCCATGCACAAGCAAAGAATTAAAAAAAAAAGTACCTTCTTTTCTTTTGAGTGGAGAAACAAAACTCGGGACCTTGTGCATGTTAAGCAAACTCTCCAATACTGAGCTACATCCTAGCATTTGGTTGTATCTATTTTTATTTTATTATTTTTAATTTTAGGAGCATTGATGTTTTTGCCTGCGTCCGTATGAAGGTGTCAGATCTCCTAGAACTGGAGTTACAGATACTTGTGAGCTGTCATGGGGGCTGGGAATTGAACCCAGGTCCTCTGGAAAAATGACCAGTGCTGTTAACTACTGAGCCATATCCCTAGCCCCCTTGATTGCTTGTCTTTTTTTTAAGACAGGGTTACTCTGTGTAGCCCTACATCTCTCCTGGAACTTGCTCTGTATACCAGGTTATGGTCTTTTATTTATTTTTTTGAGGCAGGGTTTTGCTAAGTTGCCTACACTGGTCGTAAGCTCACCGCGCAGCACACAAAGACCCTGAATTTGCAATCTTGCTGCCTCAGCTGGGCAGTTGAGATTATAGACCTGTGCCAACAAGTCTAGCTTCATTTTTCTTGTTTTGTTTGAGGTAGGGTCTTGCTGTATAGCTCAGGCTGGCTTGAGTTAAAAATCCTTAGCTTTTGCCTTCCAAGGGTTGACAGGTCTCTCCATTTTATTTTTTTTAAACACTTATTTATTTATTATGTTTACAATATTCTGTCTGTATGCCTGCAGGCCAGAGGAGGGCACCAGACCCCATTA
>LOEQ01006726.1:45831-71209 GCA_001685075.1 Bramus lutescens | reverse complement strand
CACACACACACACACACACACACACACACACACATGCATACGCATACGCACGCAGAAAGGAGAGGCTACATTTAGCTATATTTTTTTTTTACAAAGAACAAACAGCCCTCACATACACCTTCCTTGAGAAAATAAAATTCCCAAACCCTTTTGTTTTCAAGTAACATCTGGTAAAGAATGCAGCTGCTGTGCCTGTGTACGGCTGCACCATCCAGCTTCCTGGTTTACTGTTCTCCTCACCATATGATGTCATATATCACGTTGGCTGAAGTCCAAAGAAATCCCATTCACTGACACAAGTACTGTAACCTCCATGTGCAAATTGGTGACCCATTTCTCCCTTGTAAGGAGTGCAAGAAGGAGAGCTGATGCCCTATTTTATCCTTTACTTGGGAAACACGTTAATAAAGTCGATGAACACCTCTCTGGAATCATCTGACCTTTTCATTGCCCCTCCAATAAAGTGAAAGAGACAGAAGCTATTCCTCAAGGGCATCTTCCCCTCACTTAAATGCTACACCACACCACTCACTCACACGAGAATTGCGAATCCCAAGAGTGCAGGCTGCTGCTGCAGTGAGATGCTCAGCTCCCAGACAGAGCCTGTGACCATGCAGTGAGAGTGAAGGCCCCACAGCCAGTGACTGCTAGGAGACTCGGTAACCCCAAAACACGGGGATAAAGGGAAGTAAGTGTGATATAGAGGTTTAAAACTTTAGAAGGAATAGATGAGGAAGAACAAACAAAATGTCCCTCAGAGGTACAAACACTTCTCAGCTTTTTTTCACAGTCGACTTCGCTTGCCTTTGTTGAGGCCTGTGAGTTCTCTCTCCTGCCTCACTCTGCAAGTCTAAAGAAATATTCAAATAGTATAACATTTGATGTCTATCTTCAGATAATGTACAATGCATGTGAGCAACATTCCTACTGGATAAGAAATGGAGCTGAGCCATGCATCGTGTCCTAGAGTCACAAACTATGAAAAAGGACTCTGTCCTTCCCAGTGGGCATTGAGTAGATGACAATTCCACCTATGACAAGCCAGAATCTCTTCCTGATGGAAGTAAGTCTTTCTGTAAATGGCAAGAAGAATTTGAATATTCAAGTCTGAACTGAAGCCAGCCTAAACAAGCACCACAAAGGATATATGCGTGGGTTGTCCATTTAAAACAAGCCTGTGCCTACAGGACTCCAAAGGATCCATCTCAACAGTAAAAGGTACAGTCAGAACTATGACTGTAGAAATTGGTCTCCATGGCATCAACAGCAAGATAAAGTATGTCCTTGTAATTCCCACTGACCCATGATTGTCCATCTGTATGTCCGCTCTCCCCCGACAGCATCATGAGCTCTCACAGCAGGGACTATAACTTATCTATGCTGAGACCCTGGAACCGAGTACCCCGACAAAGAGTGACATCAGAACTTAGACTCACTAGGTCATGGAGCCAATCTGGGTTTTATCTTAACTGGACAGACAGAATGAAAGTATCTCCAAAGTCACTGTAGCTCCTAGCCCACTCTTTCTTAGATGCACATAATATTTTGCCTCAGCTCCACCCTAAAACCCAAGTTTATTCAATAGTTAGTTGACGTCTTTACAAATGGTGCCACCACCACCTGTGAATACTGTTAAACACTGTGTAACACACAAGGCAGACCAAACCATCAATAGTAGCAAGTTCAAGAAAGCCAACCCTATCTATTACTACACAATTACTGTGTCTAGACCTTGGATGTGCTGGGGGAGCTTAAAGTGCATTTGTTCTAATTCATCCATAGTTATTTTTCATCAACCCAGGGAGCTAGCAGTGAAGCAACAGAAACCACCTGCGTCATCAATGCCAAAGGAGACATTGCGGGAGGGCCCTTAAGCTGTGGCTTTGGCTGCAAGTGAAGGAGTAGTGTATTATTTCCTATGAAAGCTTTGATTATCTTGACAAGTACTCCAAAGTAGTGAATTTTACAGAACAAAATAAATCTGAACCCGTCTACCTGGTGACTCCTCCATTACCAGTCTATTAAGCAGGCCATTTATCCATCAACAGATGTGAGGGACACACTCCCAGGGAGGTCCCTCCGCTTAGATCCTCAGAGGAAAGAGCCCGGAACGAACTAGAGGTTTCACAAAGAGAGAGAGGCTTGAAAAAAGCACTGTTGGTCTTTTTCTGAAAATCAAATCACCCTATTATTGGTTTCCAGTAAGTTGTGCCCCCATTAAAGGATAATTTTGTCTCCAACAAACTTCTCTGGGGAAAAGAAAAAAAATACCTATGCTTGGAAGAACTGGGGCTACACTGACAATAGTGAAATAAGACCACTTAAAACTTAGAAACAATGAACACATTGTTGAATGGAGGCAACAATGCTAAATGTGGCTGCCCTTTTCCAACCCTCCATAGAAAGCAAAAGGCTTCAGAACGTTTCAGAGGCAAGAAAGTGGGAAGGGAAGACAGTGCTGATTTACAATACTGAGTGAGTGATCTTGGAAGACTGTGCTGTAGCTTCTGTCATAAGGAAAGGGAGCTGAGTGGCTGGGACAGAAGGGCTGCTGAGGTAGCAACAGAAGTCAGGTAAAGAGTAGGCTGAAGGGACAGAAGGAATCTCAGCTGTGCTCATCCAAGTAGCTCCGGGTCAAGGCAGGGAGGGGGCAGGAGACGCTACAAAGCAAGATTCACAGAGCTTGAAGGCAACAGCCCATAATGTTCTCTGGAAAGTGCCTTCTCCTCCCATTACAACACCACAGAATACAACACAAGGTCAGTATTTTTCCAGGGAGCCAAGGCACCTGAAAAAGCTGCATGGTATTTTTCCCTTGCAGCTCTGGAAGCCCAACTGTGTTTGGAGCACATCATGGAGACAGTATTTGTGAAATGTGTGCAGATGTCTTTGGGCACACACACATGTTACGACGGGTCCTGTATTCTCCATCTGCTGTTGAATAGGGGTCATGCCTTGATGACAGTTCTAATCATTTATATATTTATTTTTTTCTATTTAACCTTAGGAATATGCTTGGCCTTCAAAACCTTGGTATCCTCAGCTGAAGGACAAACAGGGATAACAATTCTGACCTCACTGCTCTGCAGTGAGCACCTGTGACATAACCAGGAATGTAGGTGCCTCATCTGTCCCCTTCCTGGCATATGTCTCTTAAAGGCATCAGGCTCTCTCAGAGTCACAAGCATCTTTCTGTATATTAGTAAGAAGACTGGGATCNNNNGATCCTTGGGTATCATCAAGAAGATAACTGCTTCCACAGGAACCAACTACATGGTTAGAGGGCATAAAAATTGCATCCCCTCCCTGTGATCTTCAGTGAGGAAGAAGAGATGAAGGCTGACCTGACCACTAAGGACCAGTTGAGATAGTCACCCACGCAATGAGACCTCTATTAAAACCTAAGGGGAAAGAAGCTCAGAGAACTCTGGAGTGGCCCTCAGAGGCAGCGATTTGCATTCTTTCCCATGTATCTTACCTTTTTTTTTTTTTTACACTGGCTATCCCTACATTTTATCTTACAGCTCACCTAAAATTAAGGTATTTCCTGAGTTTATGAGTTATTCTTGTAAATTCCTGAGGTACAATCTCAGGAAAGGGCTTGGAAATCTCTACTCAACAGCTGCCAGATACATGAGAGAGATTTCAACTTGAACTTGCGATTGGCGACTGACAGCCAAGTCTGGGCCAGTCTTAGAGGTCTAAACTTAACCTGACCCGACTCACATCAGTCCACTCGGGTCCATTCAGAAGTGAATTGAGCCAGGAGGCACGCAGTCACTGTGTCTGCAGAGAACTGGAAAAGCGCTTGATGTGGGAAAACACCCACACTTACGGTGCAGAAGTAAACATGTGGATACAGAGAAGAAGCAGTGGATTTTTAACAATCCAATACCTGTATTAGTCATCTAAATCATAATAGCAAAAATATTTGAGGCAATTAACTTAAAAAGGAGAAGACTTTTTTTAAGATGCCTGAGCCTATGACTAGAAGGACTTGCTGCTTTTAGATCTCTGACAAAGGTGCAGGATGACAATGTGGAGCAGGAAGTGAGGTAAGGAATGAAGCCTAACACTTTCTGGCCAGAAAGCAGAAAACAAAGCAACTACATAGGGAGGATGGGATGGAGGTCCTGCAATCCTCTAAGGAGCATACTCTCCAATGGCCTGAAGCCCTCCCTCGAGGCTCCACAGCTGACCTGGCAGTACTACCCTGGAATCAAACCTTAAAACAAATTTAACGTTGAATGGTAGTTATTCAACACCAAAAGTCAGCATCCTGTCCCTGTCCCCAAAGTTGCATGCCCATTTCACAGTTTGAAATGTACCAAGCCCGTCTTTAAGACTTGCCAAAGTCTTATTTGTTCCAACCTTGCTCAGCAGCCCGAAGTCGCTTTGGAGATTCGAAGCAAACTCAGCTGTGAGCGACTGCAGAAAGTATAAAAGAAATATCCATGCTTATAAGATACAGTGGTGGAATACAACATCCCAAAGTGCACTTGGGCGTGGTCTGCCAAGGGCTTGGGTGTCCCTACCTTGTCACTCTGCAGGCTGCTGTGCATGTGTCCTCTCTGTCAAGCTCATTTTGCACACTGACTGTAGCTTCTCTCAGCAGGTGATCCTTGTTCCTGGAAGGCTAATTTCCAAAGTCTCTATTGAAGCTTTGATATCATCTTCACACATCACCCTACAGTGGTTGATGGCAGAACTCTGGCTTATGCACTGTGGAGCCTTTTAGGCTACCTTTTGAAATTTCAATAACAGATACCAAGATCCATATAGCATGTTGTCAAAACTATTCTTGCATATACGTCATCGAGGTCTATTGTTCATATAAGCCACACAGGGTTCTGCTTCCAAAATAGCTACAATGCTCCCTCAGGGACTTTCAGGCTGAACACAAGGAAACAAATCCTGTAGTTTTGAGCCCAGAGGGCTCTCCAGGACTCTTCTCTAAATAGATTCTTCCCTGGAAAGTCTTCGAAAGAATTTTGCATTTCTAAATATCTGAGCTTGTGAGAACTGTAATCTTTGACAATTTCTGAAATGCCTTTGAAACATTTTGCCTGGGCACAAGCACTGAGGTGGTCCCTCTTTTCTGGCATTTTCAGTTAATCCTAAAGTTAAAATTTATTTATTAAAATTTCAACACCAGGCTGTCTTTGAAGAATTATTAACAATAGAATCCATTCCTCTAATTCTGAAATTTTTAACCAAGAAGGTATTTTTATTTTCAAAGGAATACTATTATTTCACTTCTGTTTTTCTTTTTGGTTTTTTGAGACAGGGTTTCTCTGGGTAGCTTTGTAGCCTGTCCTGGAACTCACTCTGTAGACCAGGCTGGCCTCAATCTCAAAAAAGATCTGCCTGCCTCTGCCTCCCAAGTGCTGGTATTAAAGTCCTATGGCACCACCACCTGGCTCATTTTTGTTTTTAACAGAGATAGTTTGTAATGTCAGAATTAAAAGTAGCAGAAATCTTTTTACAAGGATAACTAAAGGCAAAATAGATAATTGGGGAAATCATGCAACTTGTCTGCTTTCATCCTCACTGGGGCTATGTTTAACGTCAATCTCCAGCATGCTCGAGTTTTCACATATATCTTTGCTTATCTTCCAGAAGCTACAATTATTCTGTGTGGTAGTAATCTCTACTTTTCTCCCAGTAAACCCGAGTCCTACCCTGTCCCCCAGCCTTGGTACCAGGGTCCGGGTCCTTTCAAGGTTTATTTTGCCATTAGGATGAAATGATTTTCATACTTAATATAAAAATTTAATACAACATGGTTGTTCATTTTTATGGGTCACATTTTCTTTTGACAATCTGGAGTATTGTTTTGAGGATTAAAATCATGGTCTGAAAAATTAAAAAAAGAAATCATCCAAGAATTTCTGCTTGTAGCATTTAATTGTCCTCTGTGCCTCGGGCCACTGTGATTGCTTTGTCCATTTGCACAGAAAACAACAGGGAGGTTCATAAAGGAGATTGTGACTCCTGGCTCTGCAGTGATATTTTTAACAGAAGCTGAGATGGGAATATATAAATGGCATTTTGAAGGAAGAATAACTTAAGATGAAATATTTAGCCCATCTCCTTATTAAGACAAAATTTGTGAGTCTAATTTCAGCCATTATTTTGTAATGAGTGCCCTCTAGTTCCTTAATTCGTCAATTTCCTCCATGGCACTTGCATTAGCTGTGCACTTAGCTCCCTTCCTGTGCTGTCTCAGGCTCCGCTCATGTTCTGTGCTGCCAGCTTCCTCCCAGCCAAGGACCACTGTCAAGTGGCTCTTGATTTCACAGCCTCATCCACTTAGGGGAAGAGATGAGCTCATCAATAAATCTGAGCCCAGAGCCCCACCCCCACAGCAGAAGCCTGAGAGAAGCTGAGCAACATGCCACAGGGAGGAGAGTCATATTGCATATACAGAAAGCCCACGTGGTAACGGGCAGGAAGCAAGGATAAAGCGATTCCCATGAAATCGACACGCCAGTTAAATGGGAACTTGGAGATGTTTACTTTTTTCCATAGTTACCTTTGTCAGTGAAAATGACTCTTGCTTACACTATTTTCAGATGTGCCTTTGGAAGAGCTACATCTCACAGCAATAGAGACACGGCTCTGTGGGAAAGCACTGGTGGGCGTAGGATGTGTAACAGAAGACACACTTCAAATGGTAAAGAAAATGATCTCTTTTGTGTTTATCAACTCAGCTTCAAAGGGAAGAAAGTGTTCTTGTAACTGGTACCTTCAAACCAAGCGTTCGTGTCAGCGATGCAAGGCTTTCTCTGGTTTCTGCCTGACACCACCACAAAGCTGGATCCACATGGATAAAAGCAAACTGACCACACACTTCAGTGGCCGGGACCTGCGGGATCAATTCTCAGCACAGTCCACTATACTAGCCCCTGCTCACATGCTCACCTAAACAGGCGTGGAGCTGCCCTTGCCCGTGCTTAGAGCTTGACCAAACTAGATTTCTCGCGGGGCAAAGTGCAGTCCCTCTACCTTCTGAATCACGGACGACCACTACTGGAAAACTGTCAGCACTTCTAACTGCAAAACAAACAAACAAACAAACAAATGATACTATTTGCCTACTCTTCATGATGATGTCACATCTTGTAATACCTGTAGTCAAAGGGTATAGCATCGTACTCTATGTAGCAGCTGTGAGACAAATGCTTAGGAAGCCGAACATGGGCAAATAGTGTCTGTGAAGCAGAAATTCTTTTCCCTCTGATCCCAGAGGGTCAGACAACAGTTCTCAGGTGTTTTATAAGCACAAAATAGCAAACTCAAGAAGAGTTAATGCTTCCCAGGCAGGACACTTGAGGAGGACAGGGAGGCAGTTAGACTCAATATGAATAGTGATGTCACTCCAGCAACTGGGACTTCAGGGCAATTCCTTAAGCCACAGGCTGGAAATACACAGATGTGCTAACACTGCAGCGGTGAGTGCAGGGATTTTCCAGCTTGATCAGCACAGCAAAAGACGGAGCAGTGCTGAGCTGTCTCCTCCAGAACACTCACTCTACACATGCTGGACCAAGACGCTGAGTACGGGACCAAGAACTCTGGAAATTCACAGGTGGATTTTCTCCAGTACAGAGATAAATAAGATATGACTCCACCGGCTTTCCTGTAGCATGATTCATTAGGGATGCTGTGAATTATTTATTCCTGACTATCTGTGCTACCTATTTACTCACTAAGCTTTAAAGTTTATGGTAAAATGGTGGAAACTTTCCTTAAACTGATTCATTTAGGTAGACATTTGAAATGACTATAGATAATATATATATTTATATATATTATAAATTATANATATATATATATATATATAAATCAACAGTAATGCTTCTCAGGCAACAGAGAGAGAGTCTGGCCCTCAGGAAGGTGGAAAGTACATGAAATTGTAGCTGTTTAATTTAAATTCATGTATCATGCAAAATAAAATTCTTCTTGCATCAGCTTAGTGGTTCCTCTGCTCATACATTAGTGCAGAGACAGGAGATCAGAGGAGGCCCTCTCATGTAACACGTAGCCTAATAGATGCTATATTTTAAAAAAATTAAATAAAAAAGTCAGGATGTAAACCCATGTCAATAAATCTGGAGGAAGAGAAAGGGGAAACTTAAGTGGATTTGGGATTCCAGGAAACCTCTTTTATTAAAAAAAAAAAGGACAAGAAAAGAAAAGAAATAGGAAAAAAGAAGGGTATTTATATCAGTCACATTTTAGTGGCTGTGACAAAAAAAAACTTCAGGTAACATGGTTGGTTTTAATCATCTCAAGCTGACACAGTCTAGATCCACCTAAGAAGAGAATGTCAGTAAGGACTGTGTCCGTTAGGGAGGCCTGTAAGCATCTGTGTGGCTGACTATCTTGATTAACTGCAGTGGGAGATCTGCTCACTGTGGGTGGCGCCACTCTCTCAGAAGAGGCCTCTAACTACGGGAGAGTGGAGATGGTGAGCTGAGCAGGAACATTGCTCTCCACCCTTGGCTGTGGGTATCATGTGACCAGCTGCCTCAGGGTCCTGTTTACTTTGACATCCTCAAAATCGTGAATTGTGAGCCAGAAAGCCATCTCTCCTCTACATTGTGCTTGCCATGGGATTTTACCATGGCAAAAGGAATGTGTTTAGACAGATGACTTAAAGGACCAGAGATGGACTTTAGCCCACCCTTTCATGCCCTTTGGTTCCGGGTTACTTGGTGCTGTTCATATGGGGACTCCGGTAATACAGTGAGACATCCATCACTTGACCAAATAGAAAAGAAAATATTTTAACCTCATGATGGTTTTGAGCAGAGAGAGAGAAAAAGGAGGTGAATTCCAATACACCTTTCAAGATCATGTACCCAGGGACCAAACTTCCTTCACTAGACCCCACCGCCTACAGGTTCTGCCACTCACAAGAATGTCACAAGCTAGCCACCACACCGTTAGCATGGAAGCATATCCAAAATGCTAGAAATGTATCAATGAGAATCATCCAACAAGAATAGGGGACACGTGGGCTTAACAGAGGGCAGAGCCCTGGTGGACTGGACAGGCAGCATTCTGAGGCCTGTGGAGAATACATGTAGCAGGAGACAGACCAGAAACAAGAAATGAATTCAAAAAGGCAGGCAGGACCAGCGTCAAAAGGGGCCTTAGTTCTTTTAAGGGAATTGAGATTTCTCCCAAGCTGGCTAGCCAACCAACTACTAAAGAGGCCAGCAACTGGCATTTCCTTGTTGCTTTATGCAACATGAACCTGGGTGGAGAAGCAGCAGAAATACCATTTAGAAGTTGAAGCGATTGGTCTGGACAGGGTGAGCTGGACCAGGGGAGCTGTGTTTGGTGTAGGTGAGAAGAAAAATATAACACTGAAATGTGGAGTTCAGAAAGCAAGGGCATTTCAGGAGGAAACCATGAGTTCTGTTACAGGCCCATTTAAATTCTATTTCTCATTAGATGCTCAAAAGAACTTGTCAATAGACAGGTACTTATTTATTCACACAAAAGAGCTTCCATAGTCAGGGTTTTCAAAAGCCAAAGCAAAACACAGAACCAAAATAAACCTGAGCATTATAAGACACAAAGAGAACTCCAGAGGAGAAACAGCAAGAAATAAGTCACACCGTGAGATGTCCAGAGCCCCTTCCAGGCCAGAGGGCCAGGGCTGGCTTCGAGAATGGTTCCATGAAAGCAATGAGGGGGCACATCATCAGCACTGAGTAGAGAGAAGAGCGATCAGAAAGTGAGGAAACGCCTTGTTTAAAGCACCTGGGACAGGGAATTACAGCAGTGGCAAGGTAGATGGAAGACTTGCTTGTTAGCTTCTAGAACTAAGGGGTGCAGCTATGTGAGTCTATGTAACTTGGACCTTTGGAAATAATCCAACGGAAAGAGACACGTGATACTGGGGAAAGCTGGAGAGGACAGAAGCCTTGAGGCAGTGTGTGGACTGAGCTTGAAGAGTGGAAAGATAGATCCTGAATAACTTCATGGTCCCTCAGATGGAGAAATGTCACTCAGGGGCCACAACTCAAACATCTGATAGGATTTGAGGGAGGATTCACTGATACTTCCAAGCCTTCGAGTTATGATAATTAGAAGATTTACAGTTGTCAAATATTTAAAAAGAGGCCGATGAATACTGTGTTTGGAGCTACTGAAATCCCAGGAGATACACACACACACACACACACACACACACACACACAGTTACGTTGCGTGACTTGCTGACAATACCATTTAGGGCTCCTCAAGTTCTTGAGTTTATTCCACCAATTATTCCTTTAGAGCAAAAAGCACAAAGTTCTGTTTTATTACATCTATTTATAGTAAT
The DNA here is from genome assembly GCA_001685075.1 of Bramus lutescens. Classification (NCBI taxonomy): domain Eukaryota; kingdom Metazoa; phylum Chordata; class Mammalia; order Rodentia; family Cricetidae; genus Bramus; species Bramus lutescens. The sequence goes on along the minus strand of LOEQ01006726.1, from coordinate 60,867 downwards.
AAAAACTCAATCCACGGATTCAGGGAAACAACACAGAATGCAATGGAATAAAATGAAGTAGCTTAAAACACAGCACTAAATAACCCTCCTCAAATGGATCTCCGCCTCCCTTGGCTTTGTGTCCACACATTTTCTGCTAAGTGCTTTAACACAGGGTACTCCTACCCCAGCAGTCAGTCTAAGGACAGCAAGGACAGACCAGCAACTGCACAGCACTCAAAGGCAATGGAGAACTCCAAAAGAAATTCTGAGTAGGGGGTCCTATCTGGTTTCTCAAGTTCCCCTTGGCAATTTAAATTCCCTTGATTTTGAACTCTTTTGTTTTCAAGTGGTTTTAATTGAAATACAGTCACATCATTTTCCTTCCTCCACCCCTCCCAGTCACTCTCCTCCGAATCCTCCCCGGCCCTTCAACTCTGAAGCGGATATTATCTTTACACTCTTTCATTTAACCAGTATGTATTGAAAATTCACAGTGTTCCAGCTACGCACTGAAAACATTGGGGGAAAGTGAGACAGTTCTTGCCTATATGCTAAATCTCACTCAGGTAAAGACAGTAGACTCCTTCCTGGGCATTCGGCATCTGCTCCTGGGTTTCTATTGGACAGAGTAACCTGGAAATGCTTCTCAATGGTTACATCATCTCAGGCTTGAGCTCAGCTCCAGAGCCTCAGGAAGCTTTACAGCTCATACACGCAAGGGGACAACTGGAGTTAGGAATAAAATCTAAGGAGTCTCTTCCTCTCTTTGAGAATCCAGGCCTGCTGCAAGGCATTGGATAGCTTTCAGGATAATAGACCAACATGGGCCACAGGTAAGCCACCCCACATAAGAACCACAAGACTGACCAGGATCCAGCCTCCTGGGTCTGCTACTGAGCCTTGCAGATGAACTGCCTGGCTGAGCCCGGCCAAATTGTTAATAAATAGGTTACTGAGCTAAACAAATAGTGGTTGCTTGAAACCATCAACTTTGTGGTGGTCATTCAAGTTGGCAAAAGTTAACCAATACAGCCCCTCTTCACCTTTTGTTCTTGCTATGCCAAGCTCCTTATTCGGATGTGAAGACAGTATATCTACTCTGCATTGCTCTTCCCGCCAAACACATCTTACCCAGGCAGACACAGACATCACTTCCTTCAAATTTCTGCCTACCTGCAATCCACTGGGGAAGTGAAGCCCTCTGCAATAGGCCAGATAGTTTTAAGCCTAAATGCCACATCCCAGATGAGAGCCTCATGGGGTTTGTGCATAGGATTTATCACCATCTGACACGGTGTTTTATTATATGTTTACTTATTTGTTTTTAATCCACCTTGCTCATGATGACAAGAAATTTCTTTTATTTCATGATTTCCTGTTTTCCTTAGAACATACACTGATTGTGACATAGTAACAATGCAATACATGTCAGTGACATAAACAAAAAAATGAATGAATAGTGCAAACCAGAAATTAAAAACTGACAATAGCCATTATACAGAAATTTAAAATGTGGTAACAAGTGGTGGTTAGTGGGTCCAGTGGTGAAATTAGGAGCCACAAATTAAGGCAGCAATTGAGTGGCTCCTTAAATTCAAGGATTTCTCCATGATGAGGGTCCAAGTTGCACTAGCAATGTTGCTGTTACCAACGCCACTTTACTACATTGCAATAGCTCAGAGAACAACCTCCATTGCTGAACCTAAAGAGCAGGACTGAAGCTTTTATTCCCAATGAAATAAACTTACCTATCCTGGAGCAACCACCTTTATCCCAGCTGCCCCTGCCCCATCAATGTCCTGACGACAGTATCACTACAGCTACCGATCTCTGGTGTCTAATAAGAACAATGTCAACCTTTCTGAGCACTTGTACTTTCCTGGGCACTACTGTTGGAGAAGCACTGGGCTTTGAACTGCGGTTACTATTATCTTTACTCTAGTACTCAGTGGTCCTGTTAACAATAGAAACTCTGAGACAGAGAGTTGAGGTACCCTGTCTATAATGGCAAAGCCATGTCTTAAAATAGGAGAATGTAGCTCCCATGTTTCCACCTTTTTTCATCCACAAATGACCCCTCACATCGATCCCAACACCTTATCTAGAATCACAACCAACAGAAACTTCTGGTTCCGGAAGTCTCAGCATTATGCCTCCCCCAGGAAGCTGTTCAATCAATTAGTTCCTCCTCTTCCCCACTCAAAAGCACTGTCAAAGCAAGGAGAAGGCGATTCCTTCCAGGAGAGAACTGGATTGAGAGTCTCCACATTTGCAGTGGAAGACTGTCTGGCCCAGCCACCTGCTATCTGACTGTCTCTGTTACAGGATATTTTCTTGGTCAGTAATCTGATACGTTAGCTCACAGCATCCATGTAGACATGCTTAATACCTTCTCAATGCTCGGCAGAAATGAGCAACATTTAAGGAAAGCATTTTCCAAACAAGGAGAATTACACAAACGATAAAAGTTCACACATTGGTATTCTGGTTCTGCCCGGTGGTTTTACTGTCCAGTCTGACCCCCATCCCTGTATCCCTGTAGGATTTTCTCTCTCTCTCATGCAATCACATAGGCTCATAGCCCTGACTTCCCTCTGCATCAGCCACTACATACATTGCATCCTCACCAGACAATACCCTTGGCAGCAACGCCAGGGGCCGGGCACACCCTCCTTCAGAAGAGAAGACTCTCCATCTAAGAAGAATGGTGCAGAGATATTTAGAAGAGTTGATCATACACTCATATCCACACTCCCTGAAGAGATTGTTCTGCAGAGGACACCCTTCATTAATGCCAAAAGGTTGGCCTGTGCCATCTTAATGCTGCATTTATTTCTTAAAATGAGTGGTCCTTTTACAGTTGATGCTGAGACGCTGTGTAGACAATGATTTCCTCAGGAACTTGACTCATCCCTTTCAATTGAAACATGCCTTGAATCTATACCCCCTAGTTCAAGCCTTTCCCTCTCCTAACCTCTTTGCCCTGCTTCTTATCATGTATGATGCTCTAATCTCAAATGAATCCTCTTGGAATCTCTACACTGAGGTCTTAGCCCGACTGCCTCAAACAGTGGTCGACAGCGTGGAATGGGGCACAATAAGAACAGCTGAGTGGGCTGCCTTTGAAACTGAGTGGTCTTGTTGAAAGAAGAGTGAATAAGGATGTAGGCACACAGGGGCAGCCTTGTGAAGAGAAGAAAAGATGGCTCCTGGAGGCCAAAGAAGAAACCTGGAACAGACCCTTCTCTATCAGCTCTCACAGATCTTGCCAGCACCCTGATCTAGGATGCCTAGTCTCTACTTGAAACAATAACTCCCTGTTGTCTAAGCAAGTAGCTCAAGTGAACCAATACACCACACCCAGACTTGGGATATATGCCTCGTGCTGCCTTGTCTCTGAACTCCTGGGGTCTTATTTTTGATTGGACTTCATGGTGAAGCCATGGTGTCCTGTATTATTATTTAAGCCCTATGTGGACTCATTTCTACACCAAGGTCAAAGGTCAGAAATTCTGTATTCTTATTTAATTGCACAGACATTTGTAGTAACATTACCAATGCCATCAGAATCATCATTTGGAAGAATCTACACACATGAAGATGGATATGTAGAAGACAAGCATATGTAGTATTGCCATATTAAAAACTAAGTCACGGGCCTCATTTAATATATAAGTACAAAAATATGCCTTTTACAAGACGCCATATGGCATGAAAATGTTCAGCTATCCATGAGTCAACAGAATAAAATGCTGAAGCTGGGTCTGCTTGGAGAAAGTTCAAACCTTTCTTCCTAAGTAAACAGAGTTGTGATATGTTGGTTTTTTACAGAGCTGTCTAGTGTAAATCAGGCTAGTATCTGAATGCAGGAGATGAGGAGAACACAGCGTGCATCTTGTGGGCTTGTTGCAATTTCTGAACATGAAATTAACCTTGAATGAGAGCAGGGATGGGCTGAGGACAGAAAAAGCCATTAGTGTGAAGTTGTAAAGAAAAGAAGATGAGGAATTGCTACTAGGAAACGGGAGCTCAGACTGCTGAGGAAGAGTTATGTGGAGTGACTCACAGAGAGAGGGCAAGAGCAACTGAGAGGAGGAGCTGTGAGAGCCAGAGGGCTAAAACTGCACCACCCGCAGTTCCTAACAGCATTTTCTGTGAAATTCACCATGTCCACAGAGCTCCAGGAGGGCTCTGTGATCACCACATACACTCTCAGTATTCAAGCTCCAGGAATTTATAGGATCATTAATTTATATCTTGAAAAACAAACACATTTCGGGACAAGATACTCCAATGAACTACAGCTGATACGAGTCTATATTTTTCATCTTAATTGGTTTAGGAAGGATCCACTACAGGAATGCAAACCAAGAGGGTGGGGTGGAGGATAGCTTGGCTTCTGAGCTGGGTACTAGGTGGCACAGCTATAGCTGTCTGTATGCCAATGAGAACCAAGTTTCCAAGCCAGGAAGTGAGGTGCCTTGGCAGTCCCTGGTCTCAGTCCCATCACTGCTGAAAGCACACTGGGCAGTCTCTGTATTGGTGCCATGCTGAAGAGGGAGTAGAAACTAAAGGCCGACGTCAGAAGGAGGCAGCTGCCGTAAGCAAACCCACTCAGAACAGAAAGGTTTGCAGAGCCCCATGCAGCCTCCCTCACATTTCCCTTCTTTGTCCAATCACTTCGCCCATTTGAGGGTCCGTCCTGAGCATCTGTCAGTACACTTGAGTTGACAGCACAGACCAACACAGACCAGCAAGCACACCATCACACCAACCATGTCTAGGTTTCGGCTGATGTCTATCATATCTGATTAGATTGCTGGGGAGTGGGATCTGTGTGTGTGTGTGTGTGTGTGTGTGTGTTTGTTTGTTTGTTTTGTTTTGCTGTTTTAGAAACGTGGCAGTATTCATTCAAAGCATGCCAGGTTTGTTATGTTCTTACTGTTTTAAGATTATTAAAATTCTCTTCCATCAGTGATTTCTTTGGCGGAGTGTTATTCGGCCTCCTTTTATCGGCTGTGTGAGGTGCCGTGGTGTTTAAACCACACACTGTGCTAGACAGTAGCAACCCAACAGGGCACTGGTGACTCTGATGTACCACATTGTGCAGAGACAGTACATGGCTGAAGACAGCGCTGATGACAGCAGATTCATGACCATCTGACGTGAATGTACACCAGGCCCCAGAGCTGACCTCCACACTAAACACGGATAAAGTTGCTGCTGTGTGGATGAGGATAATACATGTAGCTGATCTAGATCAGGCGGGGACATGTTAAATATTAAACCAATCATGTTCGCAGCCTAATCCTAGAATTCTCAGGGACAGAGACAGTCTCCAAATGAATGGCCCTGTGCCATGTGGCCTTCAAAGCATGGGATTCACTTCCGAGCAAAGCTTGTGCCGCCATGAGGAATACAGTCTCCAGGCTCACTTCAGGAATGGATTTAAAGCCTGTAAAAGCTGCCAACACTGTGGGACTGGCTCCACTACCAAGGTCATCATCCAGCCTGTTAATCCTGGCTGTAATAGCTTTGTGGTACCCACTGCTTTGATACAATACCAAAAGGAAACATTTCAGGACGCCTAGAGTGCCCAGCTAGGAAGAAATCCTACTGCACCTCCACCATGAGGTGGGGAAAATGTTAAGTCAATGTCATGAGAGTTTTCTCACTCTGATTTATAAACATCTTGCTTGAAAGTCTCTAGAATGCAAATGGATTTAGATTAATCACTTGCTACAGTTGCTGGCTTGGATTTCTTAAATACTATCACTTTAGTCAGGAATCATTGTGCACAATAAGTATCATAAACTACTACAGTAGGAGAGATTAATGGAGGGATAAAAGATTCATGATTGCAGCTCATCGATGAGATTTGAAGCTGAGGTGGTAGGTGAAAGGGGCAGGCATCCTATGGTTTGTATATTGTTTGAGTGTGTTACCCAAAACTTGCCTTTTGGAAGCTCTGATGCCAGTGTGGTGATACAGGAGTTGATGAAGACTCCTAATCCTTAGGGATTAGTTTAAGGTAATGAAGTTGCAGAGGGACTCCTCCCCTCAGGAGAATCACAGCTGCTCTCCTGAGGGGACACTGTTATGTCAACTGAGGGTTGAGGGATGGATGGCTCAGCGGGTAATGTGCTTATTGTGTGAGCATGAAGAGCTGGGCTTGGATTACCAACAACCAAATGAAAAGCTAGGAGACATGACACGTGACTGCACAGTCAGCTCTGGGTGACTGAGACAGGCAGATTCCTGGGCCTTGCAGGCCACCTAATCTAGGCGAAATGATGGAGTCCAGGTTCAGTGAGAATCCCCGTCTGAAAAAATACTGTGGATAAGTAACAGAAGAAGGGGTTCACATGCAGCTTTCCTATAGGCAAGAACATACATCTGTACCACACAGATTATCCTTTCCAGCACCACACAACACACAGAGTAAGACTCGAGTGTCTTTGGTCTCTGGCTTCCTGTTTCATCATGGGATTTTCCCTGCTAACGTGCACTCCCTCTCTGATGCCTTTGGCCACGTTGTGATGCAGCCAAGGAAGCCCTCACCAAGCACCGGCTCCACATCCCTGAACCTTCAAAGTGGTGAGCTAAATAAACATCTTTGCTTTTAGAGCGTTTATCTTTCCTCTAGCACATTTCCGTTTTATAAAACGATCGACTTTGTTGTGCTTTCAGCCTCAGGCACAGCACTCATATTCGCCACCATTCGCTGTACTCCCTGTCCCCAAGTCCCCATCTGCCTGCCTGCTCTCACGCACCATCTAGCTTCCATAGACAAGCATAGTCTCCAATTTTCGGCTTTCTGAGTCTCACTTATTCTACTCAATATGAGGATCTTCAGTCCCATGCATTTTCTTGTAAATGGCATTATTTCATCCTTTTTGGTTGAAAAGAATTCCTTTGGGAACACACACACACACATAGACACACACATCACATCACATTTTCATTATCCATCCATAAGTAAGTGGACACATGGCTGGTTATATAATGTGGCTTTATGAATAGGGTTTTAATAAACATGGGTGCACAAGAATCCCATAGCATATGACATGGAGTCCTATGTATATATTACTAAAGTGGAATAATCGAATCATGTGGTAGTTCCATTTTTGGTTTTCTGAAGATCCTTTATATTGACTTCTTCCCAGCATGGCTACACTGGCTTCTGTCCCACTAACCAGGAAGACGGGCTCATTTCCTTTTCTCAATCTCACCTTGATGATGCCCTCCTGTCTGGGATGAAATGTGATCTCATTTACTTTTTGTTTCCCTGATGGCAATGACTGTTGGGTACTTTTCCGTACGCTTATTAGTCATTTGTACTTCTTTGGGGATGTCTATCTTCAATTAATTTTCTTATTATTGATTGGATTGTTAGTTGTTTTGGTAGAGCAACACAAAATTGGTTAATACAGCATATAAAGGAAAGGGAATCAATAATTAAACAGTTTCTGATTTACATAAAGCTCACTGATTCCAAGAAGTCGTATGCCAAGAATGTACTATACAAATGCCACTAATTAGCAATGTACTCATGTATTATGTTGGCAGTTAAATTAATTTATAACACATGAATTACTATGTTCCTTATTCCTAGTTTTAATACTTTGCAAATTAAATTAAGCTTAGGTTCTTAACTACAAAGTTCCTGTTTGTCATTAGCATTATAATAGATACATTTTTATGCCCTGCATATACATTTTTAAAATAAAAATCAATTGTTTGTAATAATAGAAAACTCAGTACCATATAGTGGTCCTAAATTTCTTAGGGTAAGAAAAGCTAAATGATACTATATTATTTCCTGGGCTTTGATCCTGTGTCAAGGATTTTAAATTACTCATACAATGATGTCTACATAGTTAAGACTGTAATGAATATTGACATTAAATAAATTCATCCTATACACTGTTCATTACTAATACAATTAATGTTTTTGACCTTAATAAATGGTACCTCCTTTGGTTTGCATCTACTCTTCATAGGAATAGAAATAAAGGGTCAAGTTAGTAACTTGATTAAAGTATTAAAACTTTGGGGGGCATAGCTAAAGAATCATAAGCCTTTACTAACAACGAGTCTGCCTATTTGTATTGGCACAGTTCAATCAGGAGGAAAAGCTTTTCTCCATGATTTGTTCAAACAATGCATGATGAAGTTAGAGCAATATATGTAGAGTAACTTTAAATATTCAAGTTTTACTGAGTATAATGCAAATTTCTGGGACAACAGGACTTAATGAATATTATAATATGTGGAATGAATATTCAATGGGCTCCAACTCACTCCCGTCATGTTTAGAGCTGAAATTTGCATGTGCTTAGCCCAGACTATCAATCATCTTTAAACCTGCCTTTCTCTGCAGTCAGTGGAGGCAATGAAACCATGTGGTCAATTAGGTCTGAGGACCCAGGTGCCACCACGCAGGGATGGCAAAGATTAAAGATTGTCTTATGTGCTCATCATGTGCTCTCCTTTCTGGTGATTCCTAAGGCTCCAAATCCCAGAAAGTACCTCTATAACACAGAGGGTATTGGACAGGATCCAATGAGCGTCTAACTTGTGTTCCTTAGCTAGCCTTAACTGTCAGCTTGACACAGTTTAGAATCACCTCAAAGGTGTGTCTCAATTGGGTGATTATCTTTATCAGGTTTGTCTGTGGACATGTCTGTGAAGGATTCCCTTCATTGGTAATTGATGCAAGGTGGCCTGGTCGATCGTGGGTGGCACTATTCCTACGCAGGTGGTTCTGGACGTATGTGAAATTTAGCTAACCACGAATCTGTGAGCCAGCCAGACAGCATGCCAGCACAAAGTGTTAGGCCATGGTTCTTGACTCAGGGTTCCTCCCTTGAGTTCCTGCCCTGACCTCCTTCAATGGTGAACTGTGACCTATGAGTGTGAGATGAAATAAACACTTCTTTCTCGAGCTAGTTTTGGTCAGAGCATTTTATCACAGCAACAGAATAAAACAAAAAGAGCAAGTAAGCCACTCTGTTGAGGAAGCCACTGAAACTTGATTGCCCACATCAAGCTACTTCCTTGATTAATGCATGTCAGAGAAGGTCTGTAAACCACCTGAGTCAGCACAGTAGACACGCATTTGCATTTGTAGGTGGCTTTCTGGACAAGGTCTCGATATTACAGTTATAATCTGGTATTGCTCTACAGAGGACAGAGGCTGTCCAATGTGTAGGGTCACATCTACTTTGCAGGATTTTACTCTGACCCAATTCCTGGGCACTGTGCTTGCTATGCTGGGATATCTAGGGGAGAGGCTATGTGCTAAATACTCTTGATTGGACCTTGTCTCGATCCTTCTTACTCTCCTGTCAATCCTATGAGGTCACCTGCCCCCTGGATTCTAAGTACATAGGATCAACTGAGGGGAATTTAGGAGGTCAGAGGGTGGAAATAATAAAATTGTGGTATTGATTACACATGGTAGTGAGCTTCAACAAACCCTGCCTGCCCGTACAAGAATGTGGCAGTGGCTATATTCCCCCATCTGCCAGCTCATCTCCTTTTCCTAGCCACAGCCCCTGATCCTTACACAAGTGGTTCTCATCCTATGGGTCACGAACCTTTCACAGGGTTCACCTAAGACCATTGGAAACACAGATACTTACATTAGGATTTACTACAGTAGTCAAATTACAGTTATTAAGTAGCAACAAAATAATGATTATGGATCACCAGAATATGAGGACCTGTATTAAAGGGTCACAGCATTAGGAAGGTTGGAAACCTTGCAGCCCCTGGTGCCTATCAACTCTGGCTGGTTTTCATAACCCTACCTACTACATTGACAAAAACCTATCTACCAGGCAATCCATGACCTACAAGGCGTTGGTGAGAGCTACATGGAGCTCAAAGGGCTAATGCTATTTGTGTGGAATTTTCTAAAGGACACTATGAGTAGAGGTTGCACTGCAGAATAAACAAGTGTATTCAGTGAGATGTCCTAACATGGTTCGGTGGGCTTCTTAAGGCCACCAGAAGCACACAGTTGCACCATGACTACAGTGAGTGTGGTTCATTAGCACCTCTACCTGTAGGGTTAAAGGACAATGCTTGTCTATAGGCAGTTCACATGTAGATGGAGGCCGTGGCTGAATACTTTTGCTCAGCTCTACAAAGTTATGAATAGCCATTAGCTTCCAAGCCATGTTGCAGCCTGCTAGGGGGAAATGAATTTGAAATTGATAGGATCACACTATAATGAAGGAGAAAGAGTAGCCAGAGAAATAAGATCAAATATTCTTTATTTTATCAATTGTGGTGGTTACTGTTGTTAAAACGATAGAATCTAAAAATCACTGGGGAGGTGAGCCTCTTGGCATGCTTATGAATCTTGATTATTATCGTGATTACATTGATTGAGGTGGTAATGCCTGACTCTCATGAGTAGTGCACTCCTTGGGAGGATCTAAAGCAGCTGCATTCACTCATTGCTCTGCAATTCCCGATTGAGAATGTGATATAAACAGTCACTCCAAGGTCCTCATGTTTTCATGTCCTACCACAATGGACTACACCTTTGAACTGAGCCACAATCAACGCCTCCTTTTTTAAGTTACTTTTGGCCAAGTACGCTACCACAGAAACATAAAAGTAACTAGGACACAAACGACATGACTCCAAACTTACATTGTCTGGGAAAGACTCCTAGGAGAGGGTTGTGTGGAAAAAGGCACGTAGAATACACCCCACAAAGAGAAGCAATGTTAATGTCATTGGTCATGGATCAAACTGTATGCATGCACACCTCTGCAAATGCGTCTTTCCATGACCATGAAAATGCATTCAGAGTTCAAAACAGTTCAGAAAAAAATATGTGAGCACACGTTGGCAACTTTTCATGCCAGGATATTAGAAACCATTTGGGTATCAGATTGGCACTTAAACTTTAGAGACTAAACTTACTCTGGAATATTATGCCTGCTTCCTGTCATTGACAAAACAGACTCTTTCCTTCAGCACGTATGGCCCTACCGTTCTATCACTGACATTTTAGGTGATGAAGGGCCATCATCCCTGACAAGCCCAGGTTGATGGGAAGATGGCTTTGTTTTGGAAGGGACCCTTGGGTTTAGACCACAGTTCGGCACTTGGTGTGAGAACCAAAATTCCTCAGGGATTCACACAGGCCGTGCGACCGGCATGAGACTGGCAGAGGCTGGCACTCTGCAGTGTATAAGGGTATAACGTATATAAAGAAGAGCTCAATGCTTTCTTCACCTGACGTGACCAGTACCTTAAACTTTAATGTTGGAGCATTCCAAAGGCCTTTTATAGATATTCAAGATCACAAGGGGCTAAGGATAGTGCCCATCACTTCCTCTCTATTAGTAGTATTCCCTTGGGCTTTTTTTTTCTGTAAAGTAAAATACTAAACAACTTATCAAGTAACACTTTACAATGAGAAAAAATACTTGTTTTTGAATGTTTAATTGAAGTAGCTTTGGTAAATTTAATGATAAGATACTCAAATAAAATATTTATTTTAGAGTTATAATCCCATTATGCTTTAATTAAGAAAATTAACAACTTGCTGGCTCAGCAATGCTTTCTTTCTATGCTGAGTTTCAGCAACTCTAGGAAAAGCTGTATAAATATAACTGCAGAGGGGGTAGGGTGACCCCGATGTCTTTCTAGAGCTTGCTTTGGGTTTCAATAAATAGTGACCTCCAGCTGACATTCATTTCAATTAGTTATATAATTCTTTGGATTGATGCTGTTTTACTACGCCTATTCTAACTTACTTTAGCTTTACATGTACTAAGAAAAGCAAGCATCCAAAAAGAAATAAATGAATGTACAGAAAGTATGCAGTTAAATTTATGATATAAAATCCAAAATAGATATTTTCTTCTCTTCCCCTTTTTCATGTTTTAAGCTCTATTTCCTTTTATAAAAAAAATCAATAAAATCACCATATTTATCAGTTACGGAGAAAAAGAGAGACCAGAGTTTATTGCCCACTAATTGACAAATATAGGCGGAATCTAATTTTAACAAATCTTAATATTATAACCAGACTCAGCTTGAAAATTAAATCGATCTCTCAACTAACATCTCATATTGATTGTTCTACATACTCACATATACATATATTGAGTAACTGTCGGCCCCTGTCACAAATCAGTTAAAACAACCAGAGCTTCATCAAGACTGGGTATACACAGATCTGGAATTTTAATGCTTGTACTATGCAAAATATGCTCACACATTGGGAATACTGAGGTGCTGAGTGCTGTCCTCCTGACATTTGTGCATTTTAAATATAGTTGTATTGTTACACAGATTCTGCAGGGATGCTCTCTGGGTGGTCATAGAATATAACCAAGGGGGTGCTAATAACTAGAAATGACAAATTGTTCTTTGAAACAGAAAAGAATCATGTTTGTGATTTAAAAAAAATAATCAATTGTTCTGCTGGTGGAACACTTGAAGAAACCAGGTGTAAAAGACAACTACACACAATTCTTTTATGAAAATAATTCAAAAGGCATTTCTGAAAGCAGTAGAAGAATGTTCAGAATATGCTTCAAATTTGAGATGTAAATAGGGTAGAAGAGAAGACTCATCGCCACAAATTAACCTCCCTCTGCATCATAAATGGACTTTGGGAACCTAAATACTCCTATAGCAATGTTATCAGGCTTGGTGTCTACCCTCACTGAAGATAGATAGGTCACTAAGTTTTTCACTTTGACATAATCTTTTCAACACAGGTGTCTGTAAGGTTGGGTGGATTTATTAGGAAAATGAAATTGGATAGATCTTTCATTTTAAACAGACGTATGCTCTAATTGCACGTGTAAATCCAGCAACCCTGTATTTTCCCCTTATCATAGGTTAGTCTGATGCAATAAACTGCAGGGAGGAGAAACTAACACTTTCCCCTATGTAAAACCAAAGCAAGTCAACAGTTAAAGCAGCCCATAAATGTTCAAGGTTCTAATCATAGTGGTGACAATCCTTCAATCACAGGAAAAGAGTGCACAGTCATCAAGAGGCATAGCAGAAGCTGCTTTTGTTCAGTAAGCGACCTTATTACCCAACCAGAATTGTCTTATACGGATACATGAAAGTGGAAAACAATAAACTACAGCTTAGGATGACGCAAAAGTTTCTCCACAAAAAGAAATAGATTCTGGAAATATTTTTAATCCAACTTAAAAGAGAGCAAAAACAATGTGGAACAGCACAGGAACAAAAGCGCAAACATAGACTGTAGAAGTAGATGGAGGGGCTCTAGAACAAAATGTATCTTTATCAACAAGGAGCTGGATGAGGTGGGTGGGGGAGGACAGGACACGGGAGAGATTCAGGAGGCTCATTCCTGCTGTGGTCAGGAACGAGTCAGTCGCCCACTCCAGGCTGTTTTCTCTCAGAAGCTTTTTCAGTTCTAATATTCTGGGCAGCTGGAAGCAGGAAGATCACTTTACTGTGTGCTGAAGAACACTCCTCACCTACACCAACTACACACTCAGCTCTCATGTTGGCTGGTTTGAGGCTTCTGAAACTGAATGCTGGTGAACAGGCACAATTTAAACAGCCCCAGAAGAAGCTCCCTATTTGACCCATGAGTGTCATTTGCAGACTGGCTACAGAGGATTCATTTTAGCATGAGCTTAGCTGTAGAAACAGTCCAGAGGATGCAGGAGCTTGCATCCTGAGTATGAAACACTTAGGGAAGGCTTACCACAGTGTTGAGAACCAAAAATAAAATCAGCTCTGTCTGAGGTGTCTAAATAGCCAAAGAGCAAAAGTATGGTGAAGATTAACTATAGTGGCAAGTTGGGCACCTTCCCTTTGGTGTGACCTCGTTGGACCTTCGGCCTAAAATTCATGATATAAATGTATGAGTAGAAGTTCAATAACTTTGATCTTAATAAGATGCACTGGACTCATTGCTAATAGCATCCAGTAAGAAAAAGCAACTTGGAAGTTGAAGAATATGAAAACTACAGTAACTCTAGCACTCACAAGCATGACATCAATATTTACATCATAAAACCGTGATAAACAGCAGCAGTGTGAGGATCACTGAAGAGTTTGGAGGGATCCTTCTGGAAGTTCATAACTTTCAGGGGGATAAGATATAAGAATAAAGCTTCAAATAGATAGACACATAAGTGGGAGAGCATATCAGAAAAACAAAGATGGGCTTTTTTACAAATGTCTACTGAATGCATTTACTGTTCATTAGTTTTTTTAAAGTCCCTTTAAGCTATAAAAATAGAAAGGAACAATACTGTTTGTTCAAGGAGCAGTGAAATGGAAAATTTATAAAACTAGAGGGAGAGAAAGCCTATCTACCATCTGTACAAAGTTGAAAGTCTCAAAACTTAGTTGTCAAAAATGAATTCAAAAGTAAAAATACACAATATTTGCATAATACTGTAAAACAAAAAAATGATCTCTTGAAATCTCCAGAGTACTAATATATTCATAGGCAAGCCCATTGGTCACATTGCATACACTACTTATGTTAATAAGTATGGAATAATAAGACTATTTAAAAAAATTTCCAAATCAATGAATATGATAAACTCTTAAATAGCTAAAATGGATGCAAGAAAGGTCAGAAAGTGGAAATCATCCCAGAGCACCCATGAAACGTGTGTGTTGACAATTATTTGGATTAAATGGGGTTTTCTGAAGCTTTTTAAATTATGATTATGTGGAGGGGCACATGAGGTCAGGTACTCAAGGGGGCAAAAAGAGGTTGTAAGATCCCCCAGAGCTTGAGTTACACATGGTTGTGAGCCACCAGGTGTGGATGCTGGGACTGAACGTGGGTCCCCTCAAAACAGCAAGTGTTCTTGACCTTTGAACCATCCCTTTATGCCCCTTAGAAAACAATTTGATGATACATAAATGATGGTAGGTGGGTCTTCTGTCTATGTGTTACTTTCATTGGTCAAATAAAGAGACTGCCTTGGCCTTTGATAGGACAGCAGCTTAGATAGCCAGAGTAGACAAAACAGAATGCTGGGAGAAAGAAAGCAGAGTCACGCGGATGCC
>LOEQ01006726.1:33770-45789 GCA_001685075.1 Bramus lutescens | reverse complement strand
AGATGTACACTGGTTATTCATGCCATACAGTCAAGTGGTGATACAGATTATTAGAAATGAGTTAAAAGAATATGTAAGCGTTAGCCAATAAGAGGTTAGAACTAATGGGCCAGGCGGTGTTTCAATGAATACAGTTTTCCAGAGCTAAGTTGGCTGTGTGGGAGCCTAGTGAGACAAAAAGCAGGCCTGCTCGCCTGATCACTACACATAAAAACTTAGATAAGTGGATCTTGTAGACCTACAGCCAATTACTAGAAATGAGTATGTCATGATTTCTCAAAGCACAGCATTCTCCCAAATGCACTAGATGGCGTCTATGTCACACAAGTGGACCTGACAAGACCTTCAAGGACAGGTGACGCCAGTGTCTACTGTGCATATGGAAAAGGGTGTGAGTTTATGAGTCCTCTCACACAATCAACACAATCTCTAAACCAACACCCAAGCACACACACATGTGTGTACATGCATCACTGCAAACAACCTTATGGCCTCATTGTAAAAAAATCTTAAACCTACACAATCTAAGTGGCATAGAACTGGTCAACAAATAAAACATGTATGTCAACAGAACTTCTTGTGCATTTTCAAGACAGCAGACACCAGGTGGAAACCACAGATCCGCTTTCTATTACAAACATGACAGCCACTGGAGTTTTCTGGGAGGAGCTGGGACCAGGTAGAAGACTTGGGGATGGAGCAGTCACTAAAGAAACTGTCCCGGTGAGAGCTATGCCTTCTTCTTCCCATAGATACCACAGAATCTTAGGAGAAGGCTGAAGGTCAGGAGTCCATGATGGGAGATGGGATCTTGGGATTTAGTTTGAAAGATAATCCTTCTGGGCCCCCCGGCCTGCAACCGTAGGGCAGCTGTGAGGGCATCTGGGCCTTGTCCTCAACATCGAGGAACCTAGAAGTGTACAGTGTTAGACGCAGGTGGCCGGGAGCAGAGATCTTCATATGAGTATGTCGGAGGGGAGAAACAATATTTTTCCATTCAAACTGAGAAGGAATTTGAAAAATTTACCAAAATTTAAATGTATATATTTAATTTTTAATTTTTTAAATTTTTAAAAACTTTATAGAATTAGAGAGGTGGTAAGAACACTAACACCTTAGAATAGGAATGACTAAGATTTGTGTGGTACTTATTATTTCTGGCATCTTAATAGACATGTACAAATGTCAAGATTATTATTTTTTTTCTGAAGTCATGGTGAAGTGTGCCACACCGCTGAAAAGGAAGGGACTAGGGCAAAGTTCCAAAGCTGAAAGAATCCTTGCACTCTCAATGGTGGATGATGATCTAATCTACACCAAAAGAGGAGGAAACCCCAAGCGCTCCATCATACAGGTGTATCCTAACCTTCCACATCCACCCCGAGACTTTATGTACGGACTGAAGAATTACACAGCAGTGAGCAGACATTCATAAGTTAGAGTCATTACTAGTATCAGTGCAGAGGCCAGATGCCGTGAGTCCTCAAGTTCTGTAGAGAAGACAGCGGTGAGTCAGGGGTCTATATCCTGTGCAAGGAAGTATTCTTTTAATCATCTTTCCACTTGAATCATCTCTAGGTTATTAGTAATATGCAATATGACTTAACAGTGGTGGCATTTTCCCATTGCTGCAACAGCAATGAAACTGTCTCCACTCCACTCAAGGAACAGAGTTAAAAAATCTTCCTCCTGAGACCATGGTCTATCCGAATAGATGGCTCTTAGGGCAACCAGATGACAAAAGAGGTCATAAGGAACTCTGCCAAAGCCTGCCTATACTCTCAAGGCCCACACTGCCCACATGTTCCAGCTGCCAGCATCTCAAAGGAACACAGTGTACAGTTTAACTCAGTGAACCAGGTCAAGTTCCCAGTTATGGCTTGGCTTTCATTGCCCTTGTCTCTCTCCTTGGTTGGTTCTACTTATAGCAAAGCTCTGTTTACATTCTTTGCATATCATGTTTTAACGAATAAAGAATAACTATGTCAGACTTAAAATGGAGCCTACGCGGCTTTTCGTCCCTTCTGTGTTTCCTTACTGGTCCTTGGCATTTCACACTGACTGAAGCGCTTCCAATCTTTTGCTCTGTATCTGCTTCTCATTTCTGATACAGCACAGATTCATGAGAAGTCAGAAACCACCATCCATGACTGTGTAGGCTCAGTGCTATTTTGTAAAGACACAAAGTTAACTATCCCACCAAGGTATTCAGAAGTTCCTGGCTTGTAACATGTCACATTGCAACATTCCATAGTCAATTTGAATTTCAAATTGAATATGTTTAAACCAAAATTAAGACCATTAATTAAGTTGATGTCTTCAGGTAAAATTTAGCAAATTGATCCATGATACCCAGATCATGTGTGCTTTCCCAGTGTGGTGCCCATCCCAATGCACAGCCTCTCTCCATCCTTCCTCCTTCCCAGCACCTACCTCTCTAGCATCATTTCTTAACAGGCCTGTGCTCTCTAGCACTAAACCATTATACATCTGTTCATTTCTATTTTCTTTCTCATCCTTTAATCCTCCCTCTTGTTTCCCATCAGCCTGCTTGATCGATTTGTGGGTTTAGCGTTTAGTTAAGCCATGCATTCTGATCCTTCATCAAAGCAACACATTGCAATCTGTGTACTGAGCACACAGAGGAATACACAGAGGTGAGTCACGTGGCTCTGAATTCAGAAAATTATGTCAAAATCTAAGAGCCATGTGGGGATCTTCTGGTGCCAAACAAAGACTATAAATTCATAATACAAAGTGCTGTGAATGTTACTAGAATGGAGCATTCAGTTCCTTATCTAAGTATTTAATCTGTTAGGCAAACATCCAAATTGAGTAGAAAGCTGGGGGTAACTAGTAAAGTTTAAGTGTTGGTTTGGATTTCAAATGTCATATGCACAACATATGAAACCAGCAAACTAAAACGTGATCACTGATAGTATGGGAGAGGCTGCCTGTGGAACCCACAGGGAAAGCCTTCCCTTCTGGGTTAGGATAGGGTTCAAACAGAAATTTCTGGTGTAGGTTAGGTGAAGAGAGTTGAACACATTTTAAACCAATATCTTCTACTTTGAGCATAGATTGCACATGCTGGCTTGTTTTCAAGGAATAAATCATGGAAACAGGTGAGGGGCTTCACAGTGGGGTAATGTGGCAAACACTGTGGCAGCTACTCATTTGGGTTCGAAGATATCCTCTGTCATTCACGTTGCAGAAACTTAATCCCCAGTCCAACTAAGTGAAAGAAGATGGCCATGCAAGGCCAAGACATATCCTGTTACAGTCCTATCAGAGAGTTTAAAAAAGTGGGTTTCACTGACAACTGGAAAATGTCACACATATCAGCTATTTACACAGCAAGCAGTCTGTAGAGTAACTGTAGAGTAAGTTAAGTTGTAGTTTCTGAGTCCTCAAATCATACTAAATCAGGCCTCTCTTCCATATTGTCCTTGTCTTCTTTGACACTTTGGTGTCAGGTATCCTCTGCAGCCATCAGGGTCCCACAGCCAGTCTCCCAGGTTGGTTAGGAGTGGTCTTTTTGGTTTCACCCCCCCACCTCCATCTCATCTTCTTTGCAGGTTCGTCAAGTCTAATTTTGTATGTGTGTGCTTTGTGCATCTGTGTGCGGGTGTGTGTGTGTGTGTGTATGTCTCTGTCTGTCCGTCTATCTGTCCATCTATCTGTCTGTCTGCTTGTTGGTCTATGTCTGTGTTTGTTTGTGTGTTGGTGTCTTAGTTAGGGTTTTTATTTCTGGGAAGAGGAACCATGACCATGGTAACTCTTATAAAGAAGACATTTAATTGGGGTGACTTGTTTATAGTTTCAGAGGTTCAGTCAATATCATCATGATGGGAAGCATAGCAGCATGCAGGCAGATATGGTACTGGAGCTGAGAGTGTTACAGCTTGCAGGCAACAGGAAGTCATCTGACTGTCACACTGAAGGCAACTTGAGCAAAAGAGACCTCAAAACCTACCCTCACAGGGAAACACTTCCTTCAACAAGGCCACACCTCCTTTGGGGGCCATTTTCTTTCAAACCACCACAGTTGGGGTACATGTGTGTATAGAGACTTCAGACATTGTTCCTTAGGAGCTGGCCACCTTGTTTTGAGTGCGCTCCCTCACTTGACCTATCAATTATTAAATAAATCAAACTGGCTGGGTGGTGAGCTCAAAGGAACTACCTGTTCCTCCCTCCCAGCACTAGAATTACAGGAGCATATAACCATGCCCAACTTTTCTTCTTTTAGTACTGAGTATCAAACTCAAGTCTGTGCTTCCGCAAGGCAAGCACTTTACTGACTGATTCTCCCTCTTTAATTTTTGTTAAGGAGTCAATTTATTCATTACAGCTAATATATAGATAGCTACAGAAATCTTTAAGTAATAGGTGGGCCATTAGGAGTAACGTTTAGAGACAAAAAAAATAAATTCTAGGGGGAACAGGAGTATAGAGGTGGAAGGCCAAGACATAGTGCAATCTGCTCTATATTCAAACAAACATTTCCAGACAATGCCCAGTTAGTTCCCACACCACTCCTTTGCCACATCTCACTTTTCAGTCTGTTCTAACTTTTTAATATCCTGATAGAATAAAGTTATCACCCTTTGGTCTTCTATCCTTCATTCAGAAGCATATTGTATTTGTGTGCATAGTGCAATTGTTTACTTATATACACACATCTGGAGATATTAAAATGGAATTAAATTCATTTTTTCCTTCCAGATCTCCATTGATAACCACAAGTAAACTGGTTATAGATTTTATCCTACCCTGATATTGTTAGTAAACCTATAAAAAGAAAAAAAACTATTAACCAAGGAAGGGGACAGAAATAAAATAAGTTGCTTTTTCATTTTGTTTTGTTGGAATTTAAGAATGAAGAAAAAGATAACATTCCCATTGACATGAGCATAGTCTGTGTGTGTGTGTGTGTGTGTGTGTGTGTGTGTGTGTGTGTGTGGTTCTTTCCTAATTATCTAGCTCTTCCAAAATAATTTGAAGAGTAACCTTGGAGAGAGCACTAGTGTCTTGATGCCAGCACGGGATTGCTATATTTCCAGTATCCCATTTATTAAGTCTGAGCTTTGTAGTTGAGCTTTATATTTTCAATTTATACTTCCCTGTCCTACTATGAAGAAATAATTTTCCCAAGTACATTGTTTGCATTTATCCATATGAATGTGCCCTAACCAGTATACATACAGTGGTGATGGTACAGACCAGACAGCTCCTACCTGACCAGCCATATAGCAAATGTCTATTCCTGTCAAATAATGAGACTTATGCCAGGTTTCTAGGCCAAGGAACAAAATACAAATAAAACGTAATTTCAGTATTTCTTTGGAATAAGGATAATTTTGTCTCATGCAACCCATATCACAAATCATTGCAAGCCCTGATCATTCATCTTTTAAAATACAGCCAGCCTTCCTTTCCTCAGGATCCATTTGGGTTTTTACCAGAATCCGGTTTTGTCTTGTAAGGATTTGATCACCAATGAGACAAGAACAGCTGTGGATGGCCCAATAAACCACCTCCAAACATCATCTGAGCAGAATCAGACCCTCAATTCCTACTCCAATCAGAGACACAAATGTAGCCAAGACGTCTCACCACCCCCTCCAGACTCTATGAGAAACCTGCCCTGAACAAATTGCAGAAGCTGAAATTAGTCCTGAATTCTGTTTCCTCTACTTGGCTAAGAAGGAATCAACTGGATATATAGATGTGCTGGGGGTGGACTCTAATGCTCCCTGCCACTAGCTGCTGACTGTGCTATCTCTGAACTGAATGTATCCGTCCGGTCACTACTATGATTAATCACCAATAATGTTATTTGGACCACACAAAGTGTAAATTTCTTGAGTGTAATATGATTGTTTGGATTGTATAAAATAACTGTTTGGCACTAAGTGCATACATGTATGTACAATAAATCATCTGTCAGCTCCTGGTATCAGTGTGCTGTTTAGTGTTCTGCTCTGCATACAGACAAGAAGAGAAAAACACAAATCCTGTCCTCAGGTGTCTCACAAAGTAGCATACAGACACACAAAAGCTTACCTCCAAATTACAAAAGCAAAGACAGGTACAGTTCAATTCTTAGGGTCAAAACCATATTTCAATGGTTAAGAGCATGTGCTATTCTTGCAGAAGACCTGGGTTCAGTTCCCAGCACCCACTGTGATGGCTCATAGCTCCAGGGAATCCAATAGCTTCTGTACTTCCAGGGCATCTGCATTTATGTGTATATATATATGACATGACATGTATAATTTAAAAATGAAAATAGAATATTTTTAACATAGTGCTGAGGGGGTTCTAAGAGGGAGGTGAGGGAAACAATGGCCTAGAGACTGATGGTGACAAACAGCCTAGAAGACGGTGGCTTTGGATATGCCTCAGAAATCTAGAAAGGATTTCTCCATGTGGAGAATGGAGTGAAAACATTCAACAGTGAAAAAGAAACCTCCTCAGAGAAGTGACAGAAGCAGGATTCTGTCTGTGCTGGGAAATCAGGAGTGACTGTGGCCCCATAACCAGTCCTAGGAAGTAGGAAAGGAGTGAGCACAGCCTGGCAGCTCAGCTAGCTTCCACAAGGCCTACTGCCATACCAAGAAACATGGTTGCCCCTCTGCATGTAACTGGGTGTGACTGAGAGGCTCTTAAACAATAGTAAACAGGAGGCATGGTTTTGTGTATTAAGATGTAGAAAAGCTGAAAGATAAGCATTGCTGCGAAGTTCACATTCAAAGCTAAGTGCAGTTTTCACAGCACAAGAGACTGGCATCGACTGAACTATTAATTAATGGACACGCGTATTGATAGAACTGGCTATAGTGGAGAGTGCTAATTTTCCAGTATCTACTCACACAGTTCTTTGTAAAGAACTAATAAAGTTTACTTCAGTAGATCTCATGTTAACCAGAACAAATACAGCACATTTGGGCTTATCTTCTCTCTAGACATGATCATATGAATAAGTTGTGGTTCGTGAGATATCATCTTAAGTACTGTAAGTAATTTCGGAGAACTGCTCCCTGGATATTGCTAGATGTGTCTGGAGGAATTGTCTTTCTCCTCTCCATGCCCCACCAAGGAATATGGATGTGGTATCTAGCACTAAAGTGGCCCTGGTAGACAAGAAGACAAACTTGAAGATGAACTCCTCACAATGATACAAGAGTAGAATCCTCATCCATACACAGTAGTAGTTCAGACGGGAGGAGGGAGGCAGAGAGGCAGCTATTGGGATGGGCCCACCATGCCCCAACAGATAGCTCATGTTCGCCAGGACAAACCCTGTTAAAGTCAGTGTGTCACAAAACATAACAAAAGGGACTTGTGGGGGAGGGGATGGGATAAGGAGGGTAACATCACATATGTGTATAAAACTGACAAGGAATAAGTTTAACCAAAGATTGTCTTTAAAGAATGGAATTTATACAGATGACACAAAAGGAAGGCATACAAATGGCCAGTAAACCCAGGAAGTAGCATTCAGCCTCTCTGATCAGAGAAATGAGAATTAAAATAGCAGAGTATCACTTTTAGATAGCATTAATAATTTAGTAATAATTAACTATTTATGATTTCCTTGACCGTGAGGATATGAGAAATGAGCACTGTCCCACAATGCTGATGGAAAACGTAGGCTCCTACAGTGCTGATGGTGGGCAAAATCCAACCCTTCCCCGTCTGATGTGGTCCCACAGCAAGGATCCCTGTGTGCATACAGAATTCACGATTTTACCTTTATAAGAGTGAAGATCAGGAGCCAATAATAGGAAAGCATTGCAACTGCCAAATTCATTCTAAATAATACAATACATTCATGGAAAAAAAGCAGGAACATACATACTGAGAAGGCAGCAAGCATGTAGGGGTTTCCCGTGAGGAGGTAGAAACAGCACAAGTGAACACACATACACAGACACACATGTAAACACATCTGCAGAAGCCTGAGAAGTTTGTGGACCTTTCCTTTTCTCAGGATTTCCCCGAGGAATCATAGGTAGGTTGTGGCCTGGGAGAGAAAGAGGAATCCTACTTGTTTCTACTATACTGGTTAGTCTGTTTTCTAGGTTTGTAAACTGTCAACAATATTATACTGTTTTGAATTAGTTGTGTAGTTAGAAATGAATCAGTAGACTATATGAGATTTCATCCAAATCTCATAGTATTGGGCAGTGCCTCATGAACTCGCTAAATGGATGAGAATCTTCTACTCCTCCAAATTGACTTAGCCTTTTAATTTCAGAGGTTCTGGCTGGTCCTACGACTCTGGGTACAAAGCAAGAAATGCATTCCTAAACTTATCACCCATACACATTTCAAGTATGTCAGTCCTACTAAGCACTCTGAGAACACACAGTACATAAGAGCTCCCTAAGTGGCAGCTGTCATTGCTGCCAGCATCTCAGGAGCTAGGGTTTGTTTTGGATTGTGAAATTTGTAATATAGTAGTCCCTTATCTGGGATCACCAAGTTTCATCTAGTTGGCTTGAAAAGGTGTTTATGTGGTGAGATATAGAAACATACTCTAGCCCTTCACTATGAATGATTTCAACCATATCTTTAAAATGTTTTCATTCCTAAAAGTAGCATACCTCTCTAAAATCAATAAACACCTGCCTAAATCCCATTAGCTTCCACTGCTACTTACTATGCAAAGAAGTAAGCCTTAACTCACAAGTATCCACATGTATGAACTGTTTTTTGTATGAGTCCTAGATACATTTGCCACAAAAGATATCAACTATAATCTAATCACAGCAGCATCGTTTTGTGAACTTTGCTTGGTTTTCATCAAACATTGAGAAGGAATTCCATTACCAGGCTCTCTGATAAGATATGAGAAATGAACTCTCTCACTTCTAAGGTATTGGACAGATTCTGACTCAAAACTGATGAGAAGTTATATACCAATTTTCTATCATAAGACTGCCACCTATACACAGTAAGTACCTTATTTGAGGGACTTTGTCTTTGAACTATAAATTGAAACTGCCTTTACCAATGTGGAATATCTTCTTAGCTTCTCATGAGGAGACTAATCGTCAGTCAGTGAGGTTCTTCCCAGAGATGGTTAGATGAGTTTAATGCACTGCCCAGAAAGCACCACATACACACATTAAGTATTCCTTTCTTTACTCAATGAAATTTTCTGCTATGCCATTGAACGTTTTCAGTTTGGAACAGACTCTTTATTAAAACATGAATTATTTTTAGTATTATAATATTGCCATACAAAATAGTATGCTATGCATGGACATAAAGGCTTAACTACTGAGAACACTTTATTGACCATACAAACCAGCTTTCAATTTACCATGTGTTTATTTCATTTACTGCCTTTACTTGCTACAGAGATAAAGAGAATATTTTCATAATAAGTGCCATGTCATTTTTTATTGAAGTAGGGTAAAAAATCTTATTCAAGTTGTCTGAACTAAAACATATACCCTTGGAAGATATGACTAACAATTAATTGTATCCATTTGCATTAATGTTATGTTTAACTTTCTAAATAGTCTGTAAAAATTAAATGGATCTATAAATATATTCCAATTTTCAATAGAGCAAAAGCATTATTTGTACACCTTTATATTTAGTACATTTGATAGTTATTCACTAATCTCTTTTGCAGAGTACATCTACTTTAAATGGGTTTAAATAGACTTTAATGCACAAACTATGCAAAAAAAGTTCATTATATATTACAAAGGGGATCAGTTCATCAAGATGTTTTAACAATTGGAAGATATATACCGTCATAGCAGAGCAAATGCATACACACAAGAAGTCTGAAGGGAGAGCTAGATTAATGAAACAATCATTTAGGACTTTAGTAACTCACTTTCAGCAAAGCTCAGAACACTGAAATAGAAGTCAATAAGTAAACATCAGACTTCAAATACACTTCAGACAAAATAAGCCTAACCAACAAATAGAGTTATTTTGATAGAGTGTCTCCACAGAGCACATGCAGCATTCTCTAGAATGCACTGCATTTTAGGCTGTAGAGCAAGCTTCGCAAATGAAAATAGCATCAAGTATGTTTTTCAACCACAATCACATGAAACCCAAAATCATTAATGGTAGAATTTAAGAAAATTCCAAAATACATGGGCATTGAATAACAAACACACTAAAGAAATCAAAAGTGAAATGCAAAAATGTCATAAGACAAAGGACAGTATATGAATCTATATAGGATATAGCAAAGAAAGACCTAAAATGTTTATAGTGATAAATTTCTCCATCAAAAAAGAAAAGGCCTACATTTAAAAGATCTAGAAATATATCAGACTAAATCCAAATAATACAAAGGAATATAAAGCATACTCAGAGATCATATAAGTCTAAATTAAATAAGTCCACATAAGACAATGAAATAGAAAACCAATAAAGTAAGAATTCTTTGTGAAAAGGTAAACTAAATAAAAATATTAGATAAACTGGGATAAAAAAGAAAATCAGAAACAAAAGTGTTTCAAATGATGCTACTGAAAGACAAGTAGGCTAAAGGGTGACTTTGGGCAATTATGTGCCAACAGATGGATAGATAACCCAAGAAACGGGTAAGTTCCTGGATTCATATTCCACCAAGAGTGAATTACAAGATAATAGGAAATATGAATCTAACAATAACTAGTAAAGAGATTGCATCAGTAGCCAAATAAATAATTAAATAAGCCCAAGACTTGATGGCTTGACTCTTGGATCTATCAAATATTCATACTGTTGCCAATCCTTTTAAACTCTATGACAACGTCTGATGTTGGCAACTCACTGCTCATAGTGCTGAAATTTTAAGCTAATACAAAGACACTATGAAGAAAGAAAGTTACCAATATCCCTGATGAGAATCACCAACAAAATACCAGCAAACAAAATGCAACAGAATATCAAAGATAAAGTGGGGTTTATTTTCGGAATGTGAGAAAAGTTCAGCCTATGTAGAGTATAAATATGACACACCACATTAACATATTAATAATAAAAATATTATCTTAGTAGGTGTGGAAGTACTTGATGAAATGCACTAAAAAGTTAGACGCTAAGCACAGAGAGAACTACCTTAGTACCACAGAGGAAAAGTATGGCTGTCTCATAGGTAGTATCAAACTCAGCACTCAGAAGGGGTTTTTTCATTCTTTGACAGTTTCAAACTTGCATATAAAGAATTTCAGTCATTTTCACGCCATCACCTTCTCTCATCTCACCCTCCCCCAGTTGATGTAGGATTCCCCTCTGTATGCTGTGAATACCATTGGCTAATGAAGAAACTGCTTTGAGCCTATAGCAGGGCAGAACAGAGCTAGGCAGGGAAAATTAAACTGAACGCTGGGAGAAAGAAGCCATGTAGCCCCGCTGGGGACAGACA
Source organism: Bramus lutescens (assembly GCA_001685075.1). Taxonomy (NCBI): domain Eukaryota; kingdom Metazoa; phylum Chordata; class Mammalia; order Rodentia; family Cricetidae; genus Bramus; species Bramus lutescens. The sequence continues at coordinate 34,394 of LOEQ01006726.1, read as the reverse complement.
CCAGAACTTTACCAGGTAAGCTAAAACCTCGTGGCGATACACAGATTAATGGGGATGGGTTAATTTAATATATGAATTAGCCAGAAATAAGCTTAAGCTATTGGCCAAACAGTATTGCAAATAATATAGTTTCTGTGTGATTATTTTGGGAGTATGGGCAGCTGGGAACAAACAAGCAGCCCTTCCTATCACACCTAATGACACTCTTCTTCTCAGCAACTCCTTTGTACTTTTGTGTCTTTTCTTTTTGTGTGTGACCCACTGAGTTTTTGAGTTGCTTACATAAACGTTGGTTTGTGTAGATAAGACACTAAAATAACAGACAGCAAAAATGAAGTAATAAATAATAATGAAACTTAAATTTAAAAGACCCTATGTAGCAAAGGAAACTATCCATTGGGATAAAGAGACAAACTACAGAATGAAAGAAAATATTTGTAATCCATGCATTCATGCAGGTAATAGTAAGAAAATAAAACCTTCATTTAAAAGACCCAAGTCAATATTTCTGAAAAGGCCAAATGAAGGCGTAAGTCACAAACAATCCCACACCAGTTGGGAATTAAAGGGGTATTTATTTTAAGGGTTAAACTTACAAAACACCAACAGTCAGCAAAGGAAGCC
>LOEQ01006726.1:11530-33632 GCA_001685075.1 Bramus lutescens | reverse complement strand
GTGAAAAAAAAAAGTTCAACATTTCTAGTCATCAAGGAAATGTAAGGAAACCACAGTGAGTTATCATTTCGAACCTGTTAGAATGACTATTATTGAAAAGATTATAGAGGGAAAGAATATAGAGGCAAGGCATCTCCACACAATGTTTAAGGATGATGTAGCTGTGTAAAGGCATGAAGACTGCCCCAGAAGTAGCAAACAGAATTATCACATAGCCCAAGAATCTTGACACTGGGTATGCTCCAAAAGAAATTAACTCGCTTGGTACTTACAAGGGCTACTTGCACCAACACAGTCAATTACAGCATTATTCCTGGCAACCAAATAGGGAATCCACCTGTGACCATCTATTGCACATGAATAGATAAATGTGGCACCTACACATAATGGCTAGAATGCCATGTTAGAATATAACCTCTGTGTATGGCTCATAAGTCTCCAGTGTTCCATCCCAATTTCTACTTGAGTCAATCACCTATTTCCAAAATCTAACAATGACATACAATCAGCTTTGCATAAACAAAGAGAAATAAATTTCTCTTTATTATGACATAAATGAATCAAGAGATATTATGTTAAGTGAAATAAGCCACACACAAACATGAATGCACACACACACACACACACACAGCAAATATCATATGATCTCTCCTTTATGTGAAATCTGAAGATGCAGAACTAAGAAGGAGAAACTAGATCATACTCACCAAGTGCCAGGAGTATAGGCCAAAGGATTTAATTTTCAGTTAGGAAGAATCCAGTTCAAGAGCTCTATGGAGACTATAGTCAGTACTATAGTGATGTATTCTTAAAATAGCTTAAGGGTAGATTCTATGGATTCTGGCAACAAATACTAATGAAGTAAGGTTTTGTGTGTGTGTGTGTGTGTGTGTGTGTTAGCTTTATTTAACCTCCTCACTATATATATGTATATATAATGTAAATATATATTACATGTTTTACAAGATAAGCATGTGTAATCATTATCTGCCCATAAAGTAATTAATTTTAAATGAATAGACAGAAATACATCAACAAATGTTCTCAGTTAGTTGAAATCCAGTGGTCCATCTTGAAAAGGTTATGTAAATGAGTAAAATAGGGTCAATAAATGTTATGAAACACTATCGTCAAATAGACATTTGCATGCCTAAACTCAGCCCCACTTCCTTGGCTTCCCCAGTACAAGACTGAAATCAGAGTTGAAATGGATTTCCCTGACAGAGAGAGACAGCAATGTTCCCACACTTCCATACATTTCTTGGCACATTAATGAGTCAGTCAGAAAGGTGGGGACAGATGAAAAACAGGTTTCTTAGAACAATACCCTTAAATGATCGTGGTTTTGGTGCCTCAAACCAAGAGAAATTTTGGCTTCACTAATCTGAAAAGATAAAATTTAGATGTGTTTGCAGACAAATAATTTTTGCCTAAAACAAGCTGTTCAAGTTGTTAAAATGCATTGTAACTCTAACATTAAATTTCATGTCCCACCTGGAAAAGTAAAATGATTCACGTCTCTCCTCCTTCTTCCTTCGATATCTTTGTTATCTCCAGGACACACCACTAGGGACTCACAACTACACAGAAAGTATTTGTCACGCATCTGCTCACCGTGAAAGTACCTCAGAGCTGGTCAGTGCCTCAGTAGTTATGGTTTAATTAATGTTCAGCTGGTTGTTAACTAAGAATTAAAGCCGCCTGGAAAACAGTCCTCCCTCAAGCACGACGGCTTGCCATTAGTAAAATAATCAGTAATGATGAAAAAAACCCTCATTTTCAAATATCGCTCATAAGCTTTACATAATTAAACTGGTGTTTCATCTAATTCTCTTTAGACGTGTGGACCCAAGCAATGTAAAATGTTTTCTCTGAAAATGAAAAAGCAGAAGCTAAGATGTGATCAGTTTCTCTTTTAAATAATAAAGTCTTTCCAATTATTGGTCAGTAGTTACTTTTATACATGTGAGACCAGATAATTATGTTGTTAAAGAATTTATGCCTTATTCACCAGTTTGATTTTCAGTATATCACAGATATTCTGATACTATTAGGTGTTAATAATTACCTTATCTTTAAACATACCCCATCCAGAAATACAATGAACAATAATAATTGAATGCCCTCCCTAAAATAAATGCAAGTGAATTTACACTCTGCTTAAGTTCACAGGCTTTCTTTTCTTAAATTGCCTTAAAAATTATTCCAAAAATGCCTAAAGAGTTTGACCCCACCAACAAGAAGACTAGTAGATAGATAGAATCTATCTATCTATCTATCTATCTATCTATCTATCATGATAGATAGATATAAAATGTTTTGATTAAAAACCAAGACAAATAGAAATTTTTCGTTCACACTTATTAGGTAAGCAATGATAGATGATACATCTTTTTAAAATTGATTTTTTAAAAAATATTTTAAATAAATTCTAATTTTAAAATGAAAACCTTCAATGATTTAATCTTGGCTCATTCATTTCCAAGGAACATGAGAATAGTACAGAGACCCTAACTCAGAACTCCAGCAGAACCCAAGAACACTATGACCACAGTTCCTCTGAGACACTAGAGGGCAGAGTTGCACAGGGAAGTCTATCTGCCACCAACCTAGAAAGGGATGCAATATGGGGGGTTCTTGCTCTATAGACTGATTTACTCTATAATTCACTGATTTATTTGGAAATAATTTTAACCTTTTAAAAGGTGGATTAAACTTTACCAATATGAAACAAACAAAACACAAGAAACCCAGAGACAAGCTCATGAAGAATAATTTCCTATGAATGACCATTCCTCCTTCTTGCCTGTATCCGTAATGAACATCTCATTCCTTAAGATATGACTGCTGCTTTTCTTCTGAATAAAAGACTTAATAGCCAAGGTAAACTTGTACACTCTAAAATCTGAACATATTGAGTTAAAAATGCCTTGAACCATCAAATTTGGGGAAGCAACTATTCCATCTGTATTAATCAAGTACCATAAGACCAAACACAAAATGTCTCCATGCTATTAAAAGTTTTCTGAAGATGGAGGAATTCTCAAACTCCAGAACCTTTTATATCTACATTTTTTAGAGATGTTAAAACAACATGAGCTGTCCAGCATCCCACTACACTGATAAATGAAATCTATTTATTTTCCAATGGATTCTGGAGGCCCAAATATCAATTTGAACAGCTCCAGGAGCAACAGAAAAAGTTTTTTCCCACTCCTTAAGTCAATGCATGTCTTTCATGGTGGCCAAATCATTCAAGACACTTTAATATATCTCAATTATATTATGCTGAACATCAGAGCACAGGCAGTCTTTCTCCAAATAGCCAAGTTTCTACTGTACATTCAATGAGACAACTGAACTCTCCAAAGCCATTCATCTTAGGAACTATGTGTTTCAGTGAGAAAAATTTACAGTTGTCCAAAAAAGAAATCATATATTTTACCTGTTTTCTTATCACTACCTTATAAAACCAGCATTAAAAGTAATTTCAAGGTATAACATAGTTAGCCATCTATGAATATTTAATTTGATTTAGTCATTCCAGTAGCATTAAAGAATTGATAGACACGGTACGTCTGCTCCACCCACAGCTTGGCAAGTGGCTGAGCTGACATTGGTCTGCATATCCAAAGTCTATGCTCTTTCAATGATATTACAATAATCCTCATATTATCTCAACCCTTGTAAACAATATGTGGCAATTTTTAAAGGGTAATGGCATAAATGACAATGGCTCGTTGTGCCAACTTGGCCTCCTCCTCTGGAGAGTCTAGAGTTACAGAGGATATGAGCTGCATTAAAACAGTAGTAAATGTTGTGTTTCTATTTACTTGTAAGAGTTGATTTCTAAATTCTTCATTTCTCATACCAGGTCCTGGGTGACGGGAAGAGAACAAACTAAGAGAAAAAGACTCACACAGCTCCTTCACAAACTGTTGGTGAGGACAACTGCATGAATGCATAAGTCAATACATGTTCACAGAAAGTTCACTAGAAATTAAGGAAAACATAATCCAGCACATAGGAACCCCTGAGTGCAAATCTTGGGCTCTCTAAATTGATAACTTTATAATCAGGGTATAACAAGTATTTTTTGAGTTTTAAAGTTTTCAATTACAGGAATCACTTCATACAGGTCCAAAATTCCACACTTAATACATCAATCATAGGGTCTCTCCCAGAGACCCAGTGTAGATTAAAATGCCACGCAGAGGGAAAGATTTTTAAAAATGGGGGAAAATGTATATCGTGGGAATGTGCAATCAATGTAGAGTCACAGTGGACAGACTGACATCAGGCAAAATCAACATCAAGACAAAGCTGAAGAGTTCTTTGTTCGGAATGATGGTTGCCCTCAGAAATTTATATGTAGAAGTATAATCACCAGAGTAGCTACTAAGAGGCAGATATTAAAGAGATAATTAAGTTATGAGGCTGGAGCTAGAGTTTTGTTACTTAACTTAAAATCGACTAGGACATAGAAATAAAGAGTATTCTATAATAAAATGGCCAGTATGTAGGATGACATATGAACATACTGACACTCAATACCAGACTCCTAAAATACATGAAGGAGAAATGGATAGAGCTGAATAAACAGTAATTTCAAACTAACTGCTGGAAATGTCAAGGCTCTGCTTTCGACTAGAAAGGAACTCGACAAGAAAACAAAAAGTGCTAATATCACATAAACAATTATACCAAACACTATCTGATCAACCAGAGAGTGCAGCTTCTTCTTCTCAAGGCCACTTGGAACACTCTTCAGGACAGAAAATGTACTTTAGATCAAAATGTACATTAGGCCAAAATGTCTCATCTAAAACACTTTGAACCATATGGTAATTGTAACTCCAAATTTTCTGGTTCTATAATATAAAATAGAACATTTGGGTATATTATGGAATACCCACATTATCATTATGCAGGTCAATACCCCCTAATCAATTATAGTTCCTCACAGACATAGGCACCTTTTGGCACTGAGACAAAGGTTATAACAGCACTACCTTCAATCCAATGTCTTATTACCAAGCCCTTAGCTTTTTCAAATGAGATTGTTTTCTTTAAACTCTGATGCACTCACTGAGTACAAGTCACTACTGTGCTCCAAAGCTTTCTACCAGCATCCATGCTTTTACTCCTTCTCTTCAGCCGTGGGCCCACAAAACAATAGCAGCATCATCCACTGTTACCACTATAGTATCGGACTGCATCTCAGTGTGTCCACAAAACAATAGCAGCATCCACCGTTACCACTATAGTATCGGACTGCATCTCAGTGTGTCCACAAAACCACAGCTGCATCCACCATTACCACTATAATATCGGACTGCATCTCAGGGTGTCCATAAAACAACAGCTGCATCCACCGTTACCACTATAGTACTGGAGTGCATCTCAGGGTGTCCACAAAACAACAGCTGCATCCATCATTACCACTATAGTATCGGACTGCATCTCAGTGTGTCCACAAAACAATAGCAGCGTCCACCACTATAGTATTGGAGTGTGTCTCATATGATGTAAATATCCATGCATGGTTACTGAGATCTTTGGCATCCTCAGACTGATAACTTTCTACTTGAGACCTTTTTTTCCATACCTTTTATTTCACTTTTCAATTTACATACCAATGCCAGTTCTCCCTTCCTCCCCTTCTCCCGCCTTCCATACCTCCCCTTTCCCATCCCCCATCTATTCCTTAGAGGGGGTAAGGCCTTCCTGGGAGAGTCAACAGGTCTGATACCAACTTGAAGCAGGACCAAGTCCTTCCTCCCGTATCAAGGCTGAGAAAGGTGTCCCACCAAAGGGGATGAGCTCCAAAAAGCCAGTTCATGCACCAGGGTGTGACTGCCAGCCCTCCACCACAAACAGATTAAGCCACATTACTGTCACCCACATTCAGAGGGTCTAGCTCGGTCCCATGAAGGTTCCCCAGCTGTCAGTCCATAGTGCATGAGCTCCCACTACGTCAGGTCTGCTGACTCTGTGGTTTTTCCCCATCTTGCTCTTGACCCCCAATTGTTCTTATGATTCCTCTTCCTTCTCCAGGAGCTCAACCCAGTGCTTGGCTATGGGTCCCTCCATCTGCTTCCATCAGATAGTGGATGTAGGTTCTATGATGACAATTAGGGTAGTCACTAATCTGATTAAAGGGTAATCAGACACCCTCTCCACTATTGCTAGGAGTTTTAGCTGGGGTCATCCTTGTGGATTCCTGAAAATTTCTCTAACACCTTGTTTCTCCCTGACCCCACAATGGCTCCCTCTCTCTAGACATTGAGACCTTTTAATACCTTCCCATTGCTCTTCAAATGAAATATGAATTTGTCCATACAGCTGGCTGTCAATTCAAAGCTCTGATTCCTCCCTAGCGTTGCCAACTCCCCCTTGCTCAGACTCCTAGCTACACAGACTTCTTTCATTCCCTCAAACACCCCATTACTTCCCAGTTAGAGCCTAGCTTTCCCATTTCCCCTCAGAGTGTCCTTCAAATGGTTACCAAAACCACCACCACCAGCAGCAACAGCAGCAGCATCTGATCTCAGATGCCCCATCCTATAACTTCCCAAAGTCCCCATCTAGCTCACGTTTCTCTTTGTTCTTTGGCTTTTCCTTAAGAAATGTAGTTTTAGTATGCTTCTGTTTACAAAAACATGCAAAGTTCACACAGAGCCCACGTGCAGTTTTTCTCTTCATCTTTGTGTTGCCACTGCAGATTTACTGCAGCTGGTCAACTAGCCACCACATTAACACACCAGTGAGGTGCTGACTGGTTTTCGTAGTTTGCAACTCACTGTCTCTTTTCGGTCTCCACTTCAATCCTAGGCACTGACCTGGATTCTTCAGTGATTATGCCCTTGTTGTTGGAGGCCGCTTGTTCGTTTCCTGGCCATCCAGACTCCCGAAATAACCACACAGAAAGTGTATTAATTAAATCACTGTTTGGCCCATTAGCTCTAGCTTCTTATTGGCTAACTCTAAGATCATAATTTAATCCATGTGTATTAATCTGCATATCACCATGAGGCTGTGATTTACTGACAGGGTAAAGTTCCAGAGCCTGTCTCCAGCAGGGCTACATGGCTTCTCTGTGACTCCACCTTCTTTCTCCCAGCATTCAGCCTAGCTTTCCCCACCTAGTTCCGTTTTGCCCTAACAGGCCAAGCCAGTTTCTTTATTAACCAATGCTATTCACAGCATACAGAGGGGAATCCCACATCAGTGCCCCTTTGTCTTTTCTTGTCTCAGATGTTCCTCATTCTTTCTCCTTCCACTTTAACAAGTACTTCCCAAGTGCCTTTTACGCTTCCCCCCAACTTGTTTTGTCTTGTGTCGGTTTTAATTGTACTGAAGTGGGTGTTTCATCACATCATATCAAGGATATGTGCTATCAACATGGCTTATCACCAAGGAAGCTATCATTCCATGACAGGGCTGACCTTAATCATGTGACTAAAGCAATGTTTGTTAGACATCACAAGCATAAATTCATTCCTCTCTACCATACCACAGAGTAATCTATTCCTTGGAAAACAAAACCTTGAGGTGTCCACACTCAAGGGTAGAAGGAGCAGAGTTTTACCTTTCAGGGAGGGAAATTTAAAAATAAGTTATTTAAAGTGTTCTTAAAAGATTTGCCTATTCTTTCACATTTGTTTGTTTGTTTGTTCATTTCTATCTGTGTCCAGTCTACTCAAGGACTCCATGATCTATTTTAGAAAACCCTAAAATAATGTGGTGAAACTCTCCAGAGAACCAATACTAATAGTGTGTGTATGTTTGTGTGTCTGTGTGTGTGTTGTGAGATTTGTGGCAAGTAATTAGCTCCTATGATGGAGGCTAGTAGTCAGTGAGCTAGAGACCCATCAGAGCAGGTGCTGGTAACCAAGGTGGGAATTGAAAGCCTGAGAAACGCGAGCGGAGACAGGATGCACTCACTGAGAGCACACCAGTCTGAGGGACAGGCAGTCTGAAGGACAGACAGACAGGATGCACTGAGAGCCCACCTGTCTGAAGGACAGACAGTCTGAAGGACAGACAGACAGGATGCACTGAGAGCCCACCAGTCTGAAGGACAGACAGTCTGAAGGACAGACAGGACACAATTCAGGAAGAGCCGGGGCTTCTGTTCAAACACAGTGGCAAGAGAAAATTACTTTCCTGGCTTAGAAACAGATAGGTGGAATTCCTTCTCCTTCCAATTGATGATCTGTCCTTTTGTTCTACCTAGAACTCCAATTCATTGGACAGACCCAACCAGATTAGAGAGACCCTCTGCTTTACTTCACCTACAGATTCAAATATCAGTCTCTCCAGAAACATTCTCACAGACACACCCAGAATAATGGCTAAGAATTTGTCCAGTACACCAAAACATAAAATTAGCCATTATACCCAATTTATTTCACATAGAATTATTAACACATTATAATTAACAAGGTTTTATAGTTATTCTCTGTTCCTCTTCTTAATGATCTTAGCTCTAGAATCAGAAGCCCTGCTGGCTTTAAAAAACCTGGCAACTCCAGGGCTTACGACAGTGCTTTATAATTGATAAGTAAATGAAAAACTAGTCAATCACAAAGTATTGATTATATAGCACATAGTACAAAATAACCATGATGGAATATTCTGCTGTTACCTCTAGGATGTGAGTAAAATCACCTTCCAGGCCAAAAATAAACATATGTGTATTAATTGCTTGTCTTGTTACTAAGGCAAAATACCTAAAAAAAATCAATGAAGAAAAAAGTAAAAGGTTACCTTAGCTCATAATTTAGGGGTACAATCCCTCAAGAAGGCCAAGGCAGCTGGAGCTCAAGCAACCTGAGCACATCATATCCACAATTAAAAAGCAGAGAATAATTAATGAATGCATTACCTCTTTCTCAGCTTGCCTTTTTCTCCACTTATAAAAACCAGAATCCCACGACCAAGTAGTCTTGTCCATGCTTAGGCCAGGTCTTCATGTATCAGCTAACTTCAGACTCTCCCCACAGGCATGCCCAGAGGTCCATCTCCCGGGAAATTCTAGACTTTATCAAGTTGACAATTCATACTAACCACAAGTGTTGCCTATCCTGGTAGGCAGCTTACGGTGGCAGGAGCCTAAAGAAGCTGGTCACACTGCCTCATGCATCAGGAAGCAGGGAACGATAAAGCTTACCACTCAGCTCATTTTCTTCATTTTATGCAGTCTAGGACCGCAGCTCACATGTAAGGTGGATCCTCACAGCTTGGTTAACCTAACAGGCATGGCCAGAAACTATCTTAATCACAATAGTTCCTCACAGGCATGCCCAGATGCTTGTCTCTTCTGTTACTCTAAATACTATTAAATGAGCAATTATTAGCTATCACAACTGCACCCTATATCAGCTTGATACTCAAGCATATCACTTTTAAGCCTCTAACTTTCTACCCCTTGTCTCCATAGGCTTATGGTACTCTCACAATGCATTTGCACGACATTAGAAGTCGTCAAAGACTTTAAGACTTCCAGCGCTGTTTAAGAGATAGAAGAGCAATTCTCATATATGACATTCAAACAATATCTTAACTATGAGTTCCTACACAGTCAAAAGCAAATTGTATACTTCAATTTACAATGGCACAAAATTAACACCTGCATAGGTAAAAAGGGGATAAAGCAAGGATCAGACCAGATCCCAGCAGGGAAAACAACCAAATGCTACAGCTGTGAGTCTAGCGCTCTGGATGAAATCACCTGGGTTTGAAGGGAGTTGAGCATCCCCACACCTCCAGGTGTTACCTGCAGCACATACTCCCTAGCTGCCACCTGTAGCACACCCACACCTCCAGCTGCTGCCTGTAGCACACACAGCCTCTTTCCTAAGCATCTTTTACTCTGATCCTGTTACTTTCTTTAGAGGAGGTCACATGGTCCTGACATCTACAATATCTCCCACCTCAACTTTGCACTTTTACACAGACATTCCCAGAGTCTAACTTAATCGATATAATACCTCACAGGCATGCCCACAGGCATCTCTCTTGTTGAGTGTCAATCTTGTGAAACTGACACTATCAGACATCCATTCCCAAACCATCAGCATGCTCACGTTAGATATCTGCATCACTCACCACTCATGGTGACTTGATGGGGAATTTCCTTATAGGCAACTTGAGAAATAGATGGTGTTTTTCTTCTTGCAACTTACAAGAATGGAACTTAATCATATTCCAAATAAAGAGGCATGATCATTTTTAAGTCTTTTTCTGCAATGGACATTAACCTCATAAGTAGCAGGTCAGAGGAGAAGACTTACAGAAGAAAGGGGTAGCCATCACTCACCTTTTAAATCACTCAGAAATGTTTCAGTATCTGTGTCTTCTGTAGTCCATAGCCTGAGAACCACACAGCCCAAAGCTACCCAGTGAATTTCAGACAAGTCCCATGGAGTCTCATTAGCTAGCCTAGCATTTTATATGTTTTTGTTTTCAGTTCTTTAACTGCTCAAGTTGTCTAGATCTCACAAGAAACCCACAGAAGCTACTGCATGATTCCTGAACTGGGCTATGAAAGAAAGATGTTACAGCAGGAAGCTTGAAGCAGCTGTGCTATCAAAATTCAATTTAACCTTTAGATCTGAGGCTGGGCATTCTTGGTCCTGGGAATGCTACATAGGTCAAGGCCACTCCCTCTCCTCCTTGTGCCCTTCTCTCCAAGGGATTAGAAGATTCATTGGAAATTTCTCTTCTCCGCATATAAAAATGATGGAAAGATGATGTTTAGAAATTTAAGGAAGATATGGGCCAATGATAAAACAAATAGTGAATAAAAGAGACCCCGTCCTCTTTTCTATTTAATTAACAAGGTTTTCACACACTTTATTAAAAAGAAACTAATAGGATATTTAAATGCATATTCATCTGAAAATCTGCAACTGTAACAGAGAGTTTAGTAACTTTTGAAACGTTCTTCACAAAACCATAAAGTCCCGAGATTTGTGAAAGATGCTATCCTTTCCTAAGAATCTTTTAAACAAACCGAGCCTGTGTAAGTATCTTGAAATAGTTCCCTACTTGTCTGAAGCTCAGTATCCCAATGGTAATTGAAGAGGAAGATGCCATTTGGCACAATTGTAAAACCATATATAGCAAAGTCATTCCCAGAGACCTCCTGGAATAAGAGTTAGACACTTGAGGAGGTCATCCACCCCCAGCCCAAATTAAGCTCTTGGCCACTTGCATGTAATCAGCAGGCTAAAAAGAGAAGCAAGACAAAAGGCACATCGAGGAAAGAACCTCCATTATTCCGATTGGAATACATTGCCCATGGGTCACCAATCAAAATGAACTAACTTGAGATGAAAATAGAAACAGAGTAGGCTATTAAATGCAAGTTTGCACAGCATGTCAAACCTAAGGGATGATGGAGCAAGAAATGACTTTTTCCCAAGTCCCTGTATTGCATTTGCCCATACTCAGTGCTTCTAGGTTTCCTCCTATCCGCCCACACAACAGTTTGCAGTCTACCTTTGCTAATACCAAACTTCATTTGCATAAATCACATGGAACAGATGTTGAATTATGAGTTACGCTCACAGGGGACACGCTGTCAATTATCCAAGGATACATAAAGTACAAGCCACAATGCAGTTGTTCTCAGCAGAGTCCTCTGAATTGGCCATGCATTTACTTGTAATTGTAGTGATTATCTGCTCATCAGGCCACTCTCTGCCACTCTGAATGGTCCGGTGCACTCCCAGTTTGTCCTCCGAGTCATCCTCTCTATTCTCAGAAGGACCAAGAATAGAGGGAGCTGAGTTTCCTTTGTTCTGGTCCCTTTAGCCAGCACAGCTAAGTCACTGTCAAGATAAAGCAGGAAATGGGCAGGGAGGAAAGAGCCCACCCATTGTTTTCTTTCCCCCTGCTGGTGTAGGGTGCCCCACCGTCAGAAATCATCTTTGAACTTAGGTTACAGTGGTACAAACCACGCATCAAAAAATGTAGCCTTGTTTTCAGTCAGGTGGCAGATTTCATAGCAAAAAGTTATAGCCAGTAGACTTTCTTAGCAGCTCGTCCATAGCTATGAGCACATAGTGAAATTTCCAACAAATTATTCAAATTCTCCCAGCAAATGTTATGTGAAACCCTTCAATCAGTGACAGTCTCAAGAAAGCAAGTGTGTCACACATAGCAATTTCATTTTCACTGAGTCTCTTTTCATGACATCTTTTCATGACATTTTAAGTTTTTAAAAGAGTGGATATATCTCCCTGGAAGTTTTTTTTTTTCCTTCTAAAACTATGTTCTAAAAATGGGTCTCTTTATTACTTTTGAGGCTTTTTGTTGTGGTCTGAAAAGCTAAAAACATCTGTCCAGACATTCTGAATCTCAGTTCTAGGAGATCTAAGAACACAAATAGAAAATGAACAGCCAGCAAACAGAAAACCAACCAGTACTTGGGGAATAAAAGCAATTTTAATTTCTCGAAACAAAGTCTCCCTGCAGATGTAACACAACCGCCATGCTTCTGGAGCCTTGCTAAAATGCTCACTCATGCATTCACACACTCACTCGTGTATTCACACACTCACTCGTGTAATCACACACTCACCTCATTCATGTATTCACGCACTCACCTCACTTATGTATTCACACACTCACTGGTGCAATCACACACTCACCTCACTCATGTATTCACACACCTCACTCATGTATTCACACACTCACTGGTGTAATCACACACTCACCTCACTCATGTATTCACACATTCACTGGTGTAATCACACACTCACCTCACTCATGTAATCACACACTCACCTCATTCATGTATTCACACACTCACCTCACTCATGTATTCACACACTCACTGGTGTAATCACACACTCACCTCACTCATGTATTCACACACTCACCTCACTCATGTATTCACACTCACTCATGTAATCACACACTCACCTCACTCATGTATTCACACACTCACTCATGTAATCACACACTCACTCGTGTATTCACACACTCACTCATGTATTCACACATTCACTCATGTATTTATACACTCACTTATGTATTCACACACCACTCATGGGTTCCTATCACCAGTACTCACTGAATGCTCACAAAGTGACCAAAAAGATATTTAATTTCCAGCACTGTTGTGTTCTGTTCTCAAACTTGTTCTACTCAAGACTACACATGCCCCATTAGAAATCCAGGTCTGAGATTCCTAAGCACACTGGATGAACTCAATTTCAGGGCATTCAGAAGGATCCATAGACACCCGGAGAGTGGCAGATGCTGGAAGGATCTGTGTCAGGATGAGTCCACTAGCAGGACTCTGCGCATGTGTGCCATGACTCACTAAGATGAGAGGATGCCTTCCTCCAAGGCTACTGAGGGCTTGTATGGCTCTGTCTTCCATTTCTGCTGATACAAAAACTATCCCTGCGGTCTGAGACACCTAGGAAACTGCTTGGAAGTGACAAGGGGTTGGATACTTAGAGACAGTCAATATGTAATACTTTTACGAAGCTGAAATGCCCCCATCTTCTAAATTATTTAAGTTCATTAGGATTTTACTTAAAGTTGCAAACATTAAAACTGAAAACACTTCGTCCTTGGGATCCTCTAAGAGACACCCAAGTTTGCCGTCCATTGTTTGAACTACTGCTGACCACCTCAGAGCAGACTCAGTTCTGTAACTGTTTTTGTATATATTGCAATTTTTTATATTTTAAAATAAAAGGAGGAGGAAGTCAAAGAAGTACCATTTCTTGAAACACTATGATTAAGTGGAATTAAAACTCCAGTGTTGCTAAGTGGAACTTCCCTGGAATACTGTCGCATCCATTCATCTATATAGGGTCTCCAGCTCTTTCCAAGCCAAGGCAGTGGCCACGATGTCCCTCAGAGCTTAATTAACTTTCTATTCTGGTCCTCTGGTTTAAATAACCAGGCATCAAGTGAAGCTATGTCAGAGACATATTTTTAGTCCTCACTCAAGTATTCTCTGCTGCCCTAACTTGCTTTGAGAGATAGATTCACCCACATCTGTATTATAGATCCTTTCTCAAAGAGGCAGGTAAGTGAACAGGCACAGAGAGCGAAGAAGAGAGAAACTATCAAAACAAAGAAAAGAGAAACTTTAAAACATCTACAAAATATGGAAAAGCAGACGCATGTGAAGGAGAAATTTCTGGAAGGTATCGTCTGTCTGATCTACATTGTCTCCCAGTAGCTCTCTATACAGGTTTTTAAAAGCACCAGTACACATGAAGCCCCAAATGCTCCCTCCCTCCTTCCCTCCCATTCCTCCTGTGTCAGAGCCATCTGGCTTTGGGACGAATTGGAGGATCAAGAAAACACAGTGCTGTACAGTAAATATGACAGCTATAGTAGTGTACAAAGCTCATCTACATATTTCATTCAGCAGAGAATCATCAATCTTGTCTAGTGAGTGAAACGCAGATTCACGTGTCTTGAGAATTAGCAAATAAATGAAACCAGAGCACTTTCTAAAGAAAAGAAATTGTCCTGTGGTGTGGTCCCTGTTTATCTTGGCATTTTTAGTTGCCTACAAGTTATGCCAGCATGTACATCTGAATATAGGTCTGCACATCCTCTTTTTGTTATTGGGCATGACCATGAAAAGCGTTGTCTCTGCCTCTCATCTGCTGTTGAACCCTTGCAAATGTCAACAGAGCAACAACTATATAAAAAGTCATAGTGAGACAAGGTTGCACACATATGGACACACTGAAATCGTCATGAGCAAGCGCTGGGGATGTTTCCTAGTGAAAGCATGCCAGGCTGATGGGTTCCATGCTCTCACATTTTCTTAATCAATTTTCACAATCTCAGTTAATTTTAATGATAATTCATGAACTTCCCTTAGCGTACTATACTATGAGGTTCAGTGAGGGTGAAAGTATCTCCTTCATATCCCATTTACGAAAGTAAGCATGCCTCCCAAATAGATGTAAAAGCTGGATCTTAGAACAAAATAAATACAAACATTGCTAATTTGTGCCTATTGTGGTGGACTGCAGTATTTTGGTAATACATTTAAAACTGAAAAATAATCCGATGCCCTTGACCTTTTTGTGGGCAACGTTCAAGTTATTCCTATCACTCTGAGAACTGTGGCCCAGAGTGCATGCTGAGTGTTTAGAGGAAGCACCAGGGAAGATGACTAAAATTGGCCAGGGCGCTATTTCTTTGAAAGGTATCTGGCCAGCATGCAAGTCTCTGTCCTTCCCCAGGTAGACAGCACACATCTTTTCCTCTGTTCTGGTAATGGCAGAGGGGGAAGGAGAGTTTGAGGGAGGAGCATCTATTTCCCTGTTGATCTGATGCTCTGCGATGCTCTGGCATCATGCCCTGTTTTATTACCCTCCAGCAACCTGGAAGGCTCCCTAACTTCCCACTGACTGGTCACATGCAATCCAGCCAATGGGGGCCAATCCACACTACAGATTTACAATGGCTCTCTGACTTGGAATACAGCTATCCTGTGAAATAACCACATTTAAACTTCCCCAGGTCTCAGATCTCCAAATACATGAAGACTCAAGATGGCTGTTAATCAGACTCATGGGGAGGGACATCTGGGCTATAACTGTGCTTACAACACTGAGGTCAGCATATCTCAATGCTTCCAAAACAACTTATATGATAATAGTTTACAATGATGGGTAAAGTTAGAAACTGAGGTATGTTTTGCCTTTAAAAGGCAAGAAGTAAAAATATAGGTGAAGAATAGTGTTGAAAATGGGAAAAAAATGAAACAGAAAAGGGAACTTGCAATCACCTGGTTACAGAGATCTGCACACCTACAGATTGTGATGTCTATATACAAAGGAACACTATTTAGTCTTAAGAAGCAAAAGTAAACAAAAAGAATCTCTGTCACTTGTCACATATGGGTGAATCTTATGGGTTTCATGTTAAGTGGAATAAGCCTGGAATTGGGTGATAAATACCATATGACTTCGCTGATACGTGGAATCCACAAAAATATTGATGGTTTTGCCAGTATAATGGCAATTATCAGAAGATGAGGTGGGGTTGGAGTATGGGGGAGACAGTGGTCACTGGGTATGAAATTGTAGTTAGATTCAGAGAGTAAATTCTGGCTCCCCATGTTGTCAGCAACAGTGTTCTCTTGTATTTCAAAAGAGCTAAGATATCGTATTTTAGATAATCTGACCACAAAAATTGTTAAATATTTGGTGTGGTGAATACATCAAATAGCCATATTTAATCATTCCACAATGAAGCATCTTTTTGTACCCTGTAAGTTCATACAGCTAGTATTAACTAGTTACAAATAAAACTTAGAGGGTTATATGGAAGGACAGCAGCAACAATTTAGTGACAATAGACAGGCAACAAGAAGCACCTCTTGTCAAAGGAAAACCCCCATCTCTTAGTGGGTTGGACAAGCAATAATGATGACAGACAAGGAGAAAGTGCAGCTATTCTTAGCATGTCACTTTTATTTATGAAGCTAATGTACAAAATAACATATGGAATAAGTGTCATCATGCGCTTCCTTGTGAAAATAAGTCATCACTGGAGAAATGGTTCAGAGGGTAAAGGCACCTGCTACCAAGCCCGATGACCCAAGTTTGATCTTCAAAACTCACATAACATAAGAAGAGAACCAACTGCCACAAGGGATCTGTTCTCTAACTGCCACAAGAATAGCATGGCATATATGCACATGCATGCATGCACACACACACATACACAAACACACATGCACACACAAATGCACACAAACACTAAGCAAATAAAGGTAAAGACTATTAGATACAAGTTAACTCATGTGTACAATAATATTGATAGGACTTCTTGTGTATGTATGCTTTTCTATTTTTTATGGAGGCACTTCAGTCTGAGTTTTACCCATGGTTACCTCTTAAATGTTATCCCCTCAAAGATTCATATTACTGACAGTATTCATAAGCTACATGACTTCATCAGTTTGTGATGTCACCAACGTCTGGAATAAATGTGATCTTATATACTCATGCATCTCAATTTTCATACATAATTATGTGATTCAAAACAGAATTAGCCTTTACTTTTAAAATACCATTAATGTATCATCTTGGGTATATTAATAACTAGATTCTATAAGTAAGGAGGAAGGTAAAATGCATTTTAATCACCTCAAATGTCTTAACTAACTCCTATGGCTAATGATGCAACAATTAAGGTGTAAATGTGTCTGCTCGATTTCTCCTAGGTCCTACCACTGAGTGTAACTGAAACATAAAGCAAGCGAGTGGGAGAATTTAAATCCTGATGAGAAAAATTAAGAAATAAAACTCAAGTGTCAGGCACTCTGTGGCATGTTTTGCTCACACATGCCTGTTTCCTGGCAATCACTGTCCCTGTCTTTCTGTGAACAACCAGGACATGATGACATGATAGTAACAAACACTCCCAGAAAGGGCTTAATGAAATCAAAACACCAAGGGCGAATCAAACTTCCAAGCACTGATAGCTTCCTTCAGCTCAGAGCTCCCAATGGGGAAGTTTGAACAATGCCTACGGGTCCACATGGACCTGATGAAGATCAAATAGAGAAATCAGGGTGGGAAGGCTGGTCACATGTTTTCCTGCGGAGATGGTCTCTCTTTTAAAACTGTCTGACTCCAAGAAGTGGAGTCAGTTTGCCCTTCTCTTGAATCAGAGTCAGACTAGATTTGCTTTAGACCAGAGAATGCAGCAGATGTGAAGTCACTTCCAAGGTTGAGCCTTAATAGAGTAGTAATGCTCACATGCATCCTCCTCAAGACCAGACATGACAGTGCTGGAAGCACAAGATGTAGGAGGAGAACTGGGGTGTCAGTGAGTATCTCCAGACTGAACCCCAATCAACAGCTACCACCAAGAACAAGTCAAATGGCCAAGTTATCCAGGATGCTCTTACAAGGCTAAACCTTTGGATTACAGTTTTAGGCAATTCTTTGTGTGCAACAAAGCTCATTAGCTGACCTCAGTCAATACACAGACTCTTGTGAGATAAGTTATAACGGCTGTTTAAATCGCAAAGAATTTAGGAAGCAAAAGATTTTCTAATCCTTCCTAGAGATCTGTGCTAAAACCAGCTCCTGCTTCAAAAGACCGTGAAACATCAAGACATGCTAGCAGAAGGCTGAGAGGAACTTTCCAGTACGGTAGTAAAGACCATGGACCCTGAAGCCAGATTGAGTTAGAATCCTGATATACCAGAGGAGAGACTGGCTGCGTTCCAGTTTCACATCATGTAGTGTAGAGATAACAGCATTGCTCCAATTACTAATATGTTGCAAAGACTACATATCAGTGCCTCTGTGTATGTAAGGCATTTAGAACAGTGGCTGGCACAGACTAACTGCTCAGTAAATGTTCCTGCTCACTATTATTGTTTATTCTCTACTCTTTTCATCCAGTGAGCTGCCTGCTCAGAGCCATGAGATGACCCTACTCTTAGGAGACAGAGATAGACAGGCGAAGGGAGAGCCTTGCAATGCTTCCTGTTGGATTCTGCCCTGGAGGAGGTGGCTTTCTATCAGGCCACAGGAACATGGAAGTGATGCCTGACAACTCCCAGGGTCCTCACATTAGGAGTCAGAGTGAAGGCTCAGGTTGTGGGGCATCCACAATAAAAATGTCAAGCTGAGAACCAAACTCTACCTCTTCATCTGGGCATTGAAAGTCCATTCTTTGAGGCCTTATGACCAATTACTGTTAGGTAAGGGTAGCAAGCTTAGATTTGGAGTACAGCTCAGTGTTTTAGAATATTTGCGTCATATGTGCAACAACATACTAGCATAGCATTCATATGAACCTCTTTCTAAACACTACTTTCCATCTCAGTGTAATAATCAGGTAATGACACAAATCATATCTATAAGTATATATATGTGTGTATATGTATATACAAACATATATGCATATGTATCACAACAAGACTAATCTTAAATACATTAGTAATGTTGATTAACTTGGGGGATTTTGATTTTTTTCAAGGGAAAGTGGGACATGGCTTTTGTTAAAATAAATAATTTTTTTTTGGTTTTTCAAGACAGGGTTTAGTTTTAGGGCCTGTCCTAGAACGAGCTCTTGTAGACCAGACTGGCCTCGAACTCACAGAGATCTGCCTGCCTCTGCCTCCTGAGTGCTGGGACTAAAGACATGCGCCACCACTGCCCAGCAGAATACTGTATTTTTAATGAAGCAAAAGGCATGAATTCCTTTCCCTCTCAGATTATAATGACTATAATAGTATTATTTGCCCTAGATTTTTACCTCTGTTCAGTGGTCATAAAGAGCCTATTTCTATGTACTGCAAAATTAATGCTCAAAGAAATGAATATATAGTATCTCTCAATTAAAGTTTTTGAAATATCTAGTGTTCCACTGTAGCTCCACACATCATCTCACTAGGCTCACTACTGAAAATAAGACTCCTATGTCATACCTCTCGTGGATTCTACTCATCACAGACACAATGATGTCAACCATGCCATGACCTTTGGGCACAGCTCCAACTGTTTTTAAGGGCAGCATAAGTAAGTTCATTAACTCATGCACAGTCAGAAGTTCTGGAAGAAGTGTCAGGTCTGTGACTGGCTTCAGTGTGGCCATACCTCTCATTAGATTAGCTCCCCGTTTTCAAGTAACTTGTAAGCCTGAGGTGGAGACATCCCCTTTTTCATTTCAGGATTGCTAATCATGCCTTAAATGCAACTCTGAGAGATGCAAAGTCACTGCATAACAAATAAGGTACCAACTAAATACTAAGAAATTTAAATTAGTAGTGTAGTAACAATTCACATTCTGGGTTCCTTCAGAAATGCTCCCGTGCCATGCATGTTATTTAGCTCAATGTAAAATGGATTTGGTAGTTTAGATACAAACAAGGGACACTAGGTTCCATCATGTTCCCTTCCCCACTCACCCACTGCTTCTTTCATGACTGTTGAATCCCTCACTGCTGAATTTCCCTGCTAGATCTCTGCTACACATTTCCCCACTTTGCTCTAGGATATCATTCTTAATATTCCGCATTTTAGACTCCATCAACCTATTCTAAGAACTTGAGTCATTTCCACCAAGAAAAATAAGGGAGCAGGAGAAAGAAGCCTATTGGTGGCATTTGTATGCCTCTGATACTGTGTCACTGTGTGATTTTAAACAAAAGTTTGAAACTATGTACAATTTCAACAGCGTTATTGAGCTAGCTGCAGGGAACATGTCTGCATCCACTATGTAACTGAAGCCACTAAGAATTAATATGGAAAAAATTAACTCATACGAAACAGAAGCTTAAGTATGAAGAATACAAGAGGTTGCAGGTTCACCTGTAAATTTCTGTCCTAGTAAGTAGCTACTTTATTTGCATCTGTCCATAAACTGAGCTCGGCATAGTTTATATAAATGTAAAAATGTCTGCTTAATAAGCTGTATAACATCTCTAGTTACTAAAACAAACTCAAGTAGATTCTGTGACATTTTACCAACATACTCTTTAAGAAATGGAAATAGCTATAACTTGATGAGTAAATAACAAATTATGAAGGAAATCATTTGGTTAAATATCCTTTGCATTCTCAGACAGAACGTCACGGATTTCTCTAAGCGCATCCTACAAATTCTAAATCTTGGGCTTACTTCAGTTTGCAGTAAATATTCCTAAGTAGCATTAAGGGGATTGCTTAAGCAAAAATAAAAGTCAAGTGCACCCGCGTTAACAAGAGCACATCTGGAAAAGCAAGCGCATGTCTACCTGGCAAGGTTGCTTCATCTTAATGGCTGTAACGTGATACCTATAGCAGCACAGCTCACAGGTCCAGGAGCCCCTCTCGCTGATCCACTTCAGAAGACACAGCTGGTGTGTGTACCGCACAGACCCGTCACAACGGCAGGGGTTTAGCAACTCGCCCTGGAAAGAAAACAGCTCACTGTGAATATTCCTGTTCCTGCTTCCTCTTAAAAACCTTAAGCTCTCTTTCTTTCCCTTCTAAACGGTTTGCCCAGATGGATACGAGCATCAAGCTCTATCCCAGAAAACCAAATTAAATTTTTATATGTCTGATGGGAATGATGCTAAAGTCTTAAAAAAACTATTTCCGAGATAGTGCTTAGAGTCATGACATAAATGTTCCATTGACATACAAAATGTCTGCAAGACATAACCCCCAATACCCTTGGGAGAAAGCTCTACTATTAAATCTCTTTAATAACTTTTAAGTGGATGGTCAGATGCATTTCCTCTGCAGTTATTCTTAATCATCGCTGAAGAAGAAATGCATGGCAGAAAGCAGCTCACAGTAGCATCATGCTTTTACTTTGTCTAAATGCAGCATCATAAATATTGACTCGGGACATTATATTTCTGAAAGCCTGCATATTCTTATGCAACTTCCTTACTTTTAAAGACATCAAACCCGGTGTTTTTACACTTTGGAAGGGCAATGAATTATCTTTTCCTCTGTTTGATAATTCTCATGAAAGTTCGCATGTGCCTCTCACGGTTTTAGAAATGTGTTTCTAGCAATGAATCAAGTACATCAACTGGCCTTTCTTTTAAAGTACTTCTTTTTTGCGGAACTGTAGCACCTTTATCATTAATAATTTGCAGTAATTTTTTCAATTGATAATTTGCAAAAAATAATAATTGTAAATAATTAATAATTTGGCATTGTAGCATGGCTTAATCCCCCCACCCTCCCCTTGTTTGTAGTCTAAGACTATGCCCTCTGGATATATTAATAAAAAAAACAGACTTTGCTTTTGCATCCTATGCAAACTAAAATACTTTGAGTAATTCACAAAAAACGCTTAATGATGTTACCATTATAGCACCTGAAGCGTAACCGACTGCAAAATCAGGTAGAGGGAAAAAGTGTAGGTTAAATTTACTTCTATTGGCCACCAGGACACTTTATTCTTTGGATGACGGGAGCATAGGAAGCTGCTAAGAGGCGTGCGCTGTCCGCGGTGCTGAAAAGGCTAACAGCCTGCAGACCTGGGGTCCCTCTGGCCTCACCTGCTCAGCGCCTTGGAAGCAGATCTTGCAAATGGGCTGATGGTGCTGGTGATGATGCCCTGAGCATTGGTCGCCACC
>LOEQ01006725.1:72261-104534 GCA_001685075.1 Bramus lutescens | reverse complement strand
TAGTGTTTTCTATTTCCATCCATTTGCATGCAAAATTCAAGATGTCATTGTTTTTTTACCGCTGGACTAGCCCAGGGTCTCACGATACAATAGGACAGCTAGAGGGTCCCAGTCAGATCAGTGACAGGTGTTGAAGACTGGATATTGTGTGATGACTTCTCTAGGATGCCTGGTGGTGATCAAACGGAAATCTGGTGAGTCCCAGAGGGAAGAAGACAAGTCATGAGAAGGCAATTGTCATTGGAAACCAGTAGAAGGACTTTGGTGGTAGGGATAGTTTACCAATAATGTAGTTCGATGGCAAGTGTTCAGGTCACTCTCTGCTGGAAGACAATGAAATACATTGCTATTCACTCTCCTTTTGTAATTGTGTTAACTCTGCTGGTTATATTGGGTAATTTCATGAAAGTAGAAAAAAACAAGGAAGATAAACACAAAGTGAATGTCATATCTCTTCACAGAAGCAAACCCAATAACATTCTATCTACCTTAAAATAAGAATATCTATGTTCCTTCAAAGCTCTATAATTGCCCTGGTTATAGTGACATAGGCTTTTAATCCCAACACTCTGCATGCTGAAACAGGAAGTTGTCTATGAGTTCAAGACCAGTGTGGTCTCCACTGAGTTACAGACCAACAAAAGGTTTGTAATGAAACTCTATATCAAAACAACAACAAAAAGTTCTACTCTTAGGAAGGACCTAAAGTGTTATAGTGTCATTGAGCTCCTTCCATAAACAAATATGTACTTTTGTATATACTTAATAATCTGCTGTAAATATCTCTATGCCAATAATGCAAATGTATCATATTAGACATAATTCACTGTTTTAAAAGACTGTATTAATTCAAAACATTATATACACACACACATATATATATTAGATGAAATATATACATAGGAGACAAAAAATATATTACGCTAGACAGAAATTATATATAGAGAGAGAGTGAGAAAGACAAAGATTTGTAAGTTTTATTAACTTTGACTTATAGAATACACACATTTATCAGGGTGTTAATTCTGATCTTAATGAAAGCAAAATTTTGAGTTATTTGAATGTTTTTACTTTGTTGCAAAATGTAGAAAAATTGGGATGTGTATCATTTTAAGTTTATTGGTAACATTACTTGATTTGAGAAAATAGATTTTGTATTCCCTAATATTACTTATGTTTTTAGTTAAAAATCTAGCAAATAAAAACAATATACTAAATTTTTAAGCAAGCTTGGGAATCAGCCACTATCATTTCCTCTTCTGTATAGGCAAAAATACATAAAGATATTTCATATTTAGTTACCATGCAAAAGCCAAGACCTACTAATACATTTCTTTTAGAAGCTGTTGGCATAAGGAACACACAGGAACAATTATATAAAACTTTATTATCCTGTAAGACTTATTAAAGATTAATTTTAAACTTTCTTAGCTTAGTCTAAATTGGAAACTGAGATTAAAAACAAGCAAAATATTATTAAGCAATTATTGATCATTTATTGGCCATTGGCAGGAAGATTATAAGTCTTTGTTTCTCAGATCAAAGCTAATAATAACTCTCCTGAGTCTGTTTTACAGGCAGGTCTTCTTCATGGTTTTGATCCTGAAGATAATGGGAGATGATGAATTAGTTATCTTTGCTAATTCCTGCCCATTATGATTTTATATTTTTTATGTACCTATTGTCTGTCCATTGTCCTTTGTGTATTCAATCTCTCAAATTTAACCTTAGACAAAGTACATTCATTACTCTATAGAAGACTAACAATGTAGTACACCATACGGTGTGATATGTGTTTATATAAATAGTTCTAAAGGAGAAAAATAAATTATGATCGCTGACACAGAAGAAGCAAATGCTCTGACTAAGGCTAAGGGCAGAACTAACTGCTAAGTATAAACATAAGTATTTGTCAGGGAGTTTTAAAACATGTTGATTTAGCAAGACTGCAGTAGAAGGCTCTCACCACTAGTACATATAAGCTCCAGAAATACAGATATTGATGAGTTTTTAACTACAAAGTCTGACTGGGGCAGGCACAAAAGCCTGTCAGAAAGCTGCAGTTAGATGGGATTGCTGCATCCATGATTCAGTGGACAATGACACTGAGGGGCTCTCTCCCATACTGACCTGAAGAGCACCTAATTTGTTCTTTTAATACTGTTTTGTCATAATATACTGAAATCATGATATATTATTCTTGCCAGGGAAGTTATTAAATTATATATTTATTAAATTACTAAAATATTCTCTCAAAGGTAACTTCTAAAGCACTAAAGATTTCCTGAAAATGGGAATACTTGATGGACAATTTTATGTATTTTTTAACTTCAAATATATTTTCTTGATTCCATAAAATATCCTTTTATGAAGTTTCATTATTTTTCTTACATATACTGATAAGTTCTCCAGAATAAAACATCAGCCAGAACCTAATACACTGAATAAATTAATTTTTTCAAAGTGAAAAATGAGATTTATATTTTAAATCTCTCAGCATATCAACCTGGAGTGTAGAACACAACCTTTATGTTGGTTGCATTCTATGAGTATACAGTTGTCAGAGCATAATCATTCACACAAGAAAGTAACTGAAGAATTAGTGATATATTTGCTAATAATTTCTGCACCAATCAATGTTTAATAGAAAAAATAAACTTGTTACCAGTTAGAGTGATGGAATACAGAGCTTGAGACACAAATATGGAAAATGTAGAGTATAAAAGTCCAAATAGACTATGAGCATACTAGTGAAGATAATCTCTCCGTGGACACTTCTAGTTCTAGATGATGTATCTCATATCTAGATGATATGACCTCAAGAGATGATCCCCAGAGAGTAGAAATTTGAAAAATACCGTTAACAAGTAGATAGAATCAGTAAAAAAATAATATTTCTAGAAAAGTCTTTCATAACGAAAGGGGGAGAAGGGATTAGAGAGTGAGATAGACTCACAGAGCATGTGTGTGGACATTCTCTTGAATTATAATTTTCCTTTCTTCAGTTGGTCAGGAATGCCAATGGACGCCAGTAACCAAGTTACGTTCTAGGCACTTATCTGAAAGACCCGGAAAATGATATTTAGAGAGTCAATTAGACTGACAAGCATATGATTAGTCTACCTATTTTTACTACAGTCCCTTACTCTTTAGGAAGAAGGAAATCATACACATTGTTCAAAGCTGCAGGGAAAATCAATGTTGCCAATGCTTTGTTGTGCAATGTCATCTACCTGATTTTAAGATGAATTTTTATTATTTTAAAGCATGAGTATGTGTATATGTGTGGATGTGTCTGTTGTATATGTGATTGTAGATATTATAAAAGGCCACAGTTATTAGATTCCTCAGGAGTCAGAGGTAAAAAAGCTTGTGAATTGCGTGACATGGGTACTGAAAATTGAACCTAGGGCCATTGAAAGAACAAGAAGTACCAAGCCATATCTACAGTCAATACCTCCTCTTGATATTCAATTCCAGAGATTCATTTGTAAAAATCTATTTATAAAATTGTCTTTTGTCTATCTAGTTAGATAATAAATGTGCCTTTATTCAGAGAGATGAATCTGAATTGGGATTGTGTTCTATCAAGAGATTCTATAAGAGAAAATCATAAGAAAAGAGCAGAGGCAGGAAATTATGACTGGGCAGAGAAACTGAATATATAGATTTTTTCAGAATCGATAGATGTGTTTGAATTGTATGACTTTATAACTCTCAATATCATATGTTTATAAATATAACTAAATATAACCTTTTCCATATTGATTTTATCATTAAATTAAGAAGCTTATAGGAATGGCTTTCTGACATCCTTTTAAAGAAATACATATCATGCCATTGATATATTTTTCATTTGAAGAAGATGCTATAAAACTACCACATTGGATAAAAAAAAATTCACATTGAATAATTAAATAAGCATGTAAATGAAATTTAAAAGTAAACAGTAGCCATAATTTACACACAGGGTAGAATAAAATGAAATAGATATTGAATGTGTGTGTGTGCATGCAGATGTGTGTGTTTCACATGCATGTGAACATGGAGCATCATAAGAAATTTATAAGACAATGTATGGCATTTAATTCTCACTTTTTCCACCATGTGAATTAGGAGAATAAATGTCAAGTCATTAAACTTGGCAGTGAGAAAGATGTCCATCTGAGCCATGTGTCAGATCCTAAAATAGTGATTTTTCTGTTGTTACTCGGCAGAGATGCTGTGTAAGGGTTATCTCAGACATAATTTTTGAAAATATTATAACTTTTGGGTGAATAAAGTGTGAGAAAATCCCACAACAACTAAAGTCCACTGTTATTCATCTGTTAGTGAAAGTCTAGTCTCCCTGTGTAGCACAAAATTCACACAGAGTGTTGATGAGTCGTTTTATCCCGAAATCCTCAGGATGTCTTTTGAGAAGTATGCCTCAAGAGCTTCCTTCAGTAAAGCCTTTCAGCCTGCAGAAATCTTTAGCTTATTTTTATCCAAATGTTTTGCTTAGCCTCGATTCTCACGAGATTTTAACACAGTTGTGAACTCTGACAAGTCACGTGTAGTAATTGGCAACCTCAGAGTATTTGCTTGGTATTAAAAAAGTCTTGTAAAATATTTCAAATTGGTCTTTAGGGACTTTCAAAGAAGGCCACTCATATGCTTCTCGTTGATATGCAACTTGACAAAATGTGTGCTATTTAAAAAGCATCAGAACAAAGAAAAGCCAAGGGAAGGGAATGACAAGGTGGATTCTCCAGAGGGGAAATGACTTAAGTTACATTGTAAAGATATTTGGAAAGCTTTTTTTTTTCATGCATTTAAATCTTTTTCAGATTTGTAGAAAACATCAGCTGAGAGTAACTAATCCCTAGGCTTTGAACAGCAAGTGTGGGTCACGGGAAATATTCGGAATAAAACACTGAAAGAGGGGAATGCCTTATGTGCTTCAGAATACAGCATCGCCAGGGGTGCTGTTTTCAACAGAAATGCTTTTCCAATCAGAAAATGGTTCCATCCACGTATGCAGGGTTTCTCACAAGAAAGGCCAGTTAGGCAGGGGATGTGATGTAGTCTTGATAGTATTAATCAAAGCAAAATAATTCCCAGCGAATGCTGCAGTCCACATTAAACATTCTGACAGATTAGTGCAATTATAGACCTTACTCTATATAACTTCATTGGGAATTTTTTTTTCTTTTTTAGCAAGGACACTATTTTACCACATACGATGAAGGAAAGAATTGCACACTCTCCTGTGAGAGGATCTTTATTGATAAAGTTATGCTGAGGGAAAAACCTATCACACAATCTTCTCACCTCCTCTCACTCTGTACAGCATGTACATATAGCAATACGATAACAATAAATATGTATAACAAATATATGCTGATTTTTTTCATATAAACTTTTAAAGGAAAATAAGGTTAATCATTAAAATGACCAATATAACTCAGCCATTGATTAAATTTTAAATGGCAACAAGTGGAAACCTAGAAAGATATGAGTCTCCAAAGATATTAAGCTATATGAAATTCAGTCAATATATGAGCATGTTGTTTGTTTACTTTACCCAGCATTGTATCTGGGACCAAATACCATACAGGATTTTTCACTGCTTGCTTGTTGGCTTCAAATTTTCAGACTATTGGTAGGATTTGACAGTCAGTATTGAGGACAGGTACCATTTCTTTCTTTCCCGTGTTTCACACGTATGTAAAGAAGGTGATTCACCCAACAGAAGCATTCTGTCTCACAGCTGCAGAAAGTACAAATAGGAGAACTGTGTATTCACGGCCGCATTCTACCGCATCCACCAAGGGTGTCCAATGTTCTCATGTACTTACTGCTGCTTCATGACAGATTCTCCCTGTCATTCTGCTGCCCCCTGAGTGTTGTTGGGGGGCTACAAGTCCATCATGCAATGAATCATTATAAAGAATATGTAACTTTTTCATCATTGGTAAGTTTGCCCCTCTTAGAGGATTAAATCAAACTTGCTTTCCACTGTTTCAATCTTCAGACCATAGGATCCTAATATACATTTCAATATCCTATCAGCAGAATAATACAAAGTAAAAGTATGAAAGATTTTTATTTTAAACTTAGACCTCTTCAAGTCAATGCATGTATGAGTAGCCAATTAATCTTCCTTTCCTTATTGAGTAACTCACTATATTATTATGTGATATAGTTTAATGATTGTTCCACTAAAAGACACTTCATCTCTTTCCATTATGAGACTGTGAGACTAACATTTCTTTGACAAATATTTATTAAATATTTTATATTAATAAAATTTTCTATTTGGCATAAATGCCACATCACAATTTTTTGGGTCGTACTACAATTGTGAATTTTGTTTTAAAAAAGGCGGCTTCACTCTCCTATGGTTTTATATCAGTGTTTATATTACCTGTTTCATTGAACCGCTATCAGGATTTAGTTCCCAGTGTGTTACACTGATCTGCAGCTTAAATGTAGATGTGACATAGTCCTCATCATTTATATTTATTTCAGGTACTTATTGTATAAACTAAAATATGTCTTTTAGAATTTCATTATGTTATTAGACACATACGTGCATTTTTTGTTGCAAATAAAAATTTGAAGTGAACTTACTGATTCTGGTGTTCTAGAATCTTTCAAAGACATGTAATAAGCTTTGGTTAAGGCTGTGTCTGAGTTTCAAAGTAGAAATAAAAAATTTGAAGTGGGTTGATATTAGAAAATAAATGTTTGCAATATTTGCAACAAAATTCACAACAGAACGTTATTACACTGTATATTCAACTACAAAAATCAAAACAAAATTTCTTAAAAGCTCTTTTGGTTGTGTAAATATTTTTGTTTGACATACAATTGTAATTATTAGATAATATTTTTAGTGATATAGTATTCATTACACAATAATTTGTAAAGTGAATTTGGTTAACAGAGGAGAATATTTACCCACTTATCATAAAGTTGAACAACCCTCAATAGTTGGTTGTTATATTGGGGACTAATTTTAACTTAAGAATAATTCCCTTGTAATAATTCGCTTGTAATGAAGCAAGCGATTCACAAAGTATAAGGAAAAAATCAGGATGATACATTTCCAATTTTAGCACTCCACAAATATGCATGTTAATTGTTACTAATTACTTTAAAGTTTCTACTATTCAAAAACTTATTGTAATATTTGTTTTAAAAAGACAACTATGTCCATATTGTAAAGAAGCCTCAGATTAAATGATGTTTGAATCTAACATAGTAGTTTGAGACTCAGTAGTCCAGGCAAGGTATATAAAACAAATAGATAAATATACAATGTAATATGGATCAAGTAGCTGAATGTCACTGGTAATTTCATTTGTCCATCTTCTCACTTTAATCGCACATTACCTCATCTTTTGTACTAAGGATGTTCTTAATATACATGAAATGTATAGCCTCATTGTACTCTTGATTTATCAAAACATGCAATATTACTTTATTTATGGGCAATAAGAAAAGCCCATTCCTGTTAATACATCAGCAAGAACATTTCAACGTTCTCATATAAGAAATTATAATACAACATCTAGCATGTTTTGTATTTGAGCTTATATGTTACTAATAATATGGAGATAAAGTAAACAATATATATACTACACAAACTTAAGAAGTAATTTATGGGAGGCTGGATAGCTCCCTCAATTGTCAAGAGCATTGGCTGCTCTTCCAAAGTCTTGTGGTCAGTTCCCAATGCCCATATTGGGTAAATCAAATTTGCCTGTGACTCCAATGCTGGAGTATCCCATGGCATTTTCTGGCTTTCCGGGCAACTCTGCTTATACATGAATATACCCACATACATATAAATACAAATAAACATAGAAATAAATCTTAAGAGAATTAAATTTCATAGGTCATAGTCATTTTAGTAATGCATTGAAACTGAAACAAACACTTTTACTGTGCTCAAATGAGTCATGCACTAAATAACATCACACTAAAATTTGTTTTCTGAATGCACAGGTACCTCTGTTCTACAGGTGACAGCTACAGATGCAGATGACCCCACCTATGGAAACAGCGCTCGTGTTGTTTACAGCATCCTGCAAGGACAACCTTATTTCTCTGTGGATCCTAAAACAGGTTAGCAAATTTTTATGTATGTTATTATGCAAGTACTTCCACCAATAATACAAATGATGTTCTTTTCTTTTTAATGTTTCTCATGGCCTATAAGAAACACTCTTCTCTATTTAACCCATTTCTAAATTAAAATATAATTACATCATTTCCCTCTTACCTTACCTCCTTCCAGATACTTCCAGGTACCATCCAGCAGCCCTCCCATGCTTGTTGCCTCAATTTCAAACTGATAGCCTCCCTTTTTATTCTTATTGCTACCGACATATGTACGTATGTACATGTATATGTATGTGTATAATGTATGCACAAATATCTAAAATTTCCTGAAGTGATTGCATTCTCTCTCTCTCTCTCTCTCTCTCTCTCTCTCTCTCTCTGGTGGATGTTTCTATATGCTTTCAATGAAAATGTTGCTTGGTTAACTAGTTAAGGGGGCTCATTCGAAGAGAGGCTAATTCCCCCTCTCCCAGCAGTCATTAATTGTCTATGGATTTGGTCTAAATGTAGGAATCCATGAAAGTTCCCTGTCCAACCATAGCGTGCTGGTTGTTTATGCAGTCACTTCCAGGAGAGACTTTCACATCACACTTTCTGATATTTCGTCTCTGATAGTCTTTTGCCCTGTCTAATGAGTTGTTTCCTGAGTCATTGACACAGGAGCTAGGATTTTTAGATGCATTCATTGGGGCTGGGTTCTCCAAGATCACGTGATCTATGTATTTGTGTTCACTTATGGTTTCTGTGATTGTCCCTATTTTCTGTAGAGGGAAGCTTATTTGTACTGACGAGGGGAGTTTCACTTTTCTGTGACTATAAAGATAAATGCAAGAATGCAATAAATAGCTATACTATTCCAGCAAATTGTTGGTAGCAGAACTTTTCTAACGTCCTTGACCTTATTAGCCCTGGGAAATAATTTTATTTCTAGCATTAGGTACAGTTTCCTTCCTGTTGGAAGGAATAAAGTCCAAAAAGACCGCTACTAGTCTTTATCAACAAGAAAGTGTCACTTAGACATCTTACCGTGCTGGTCGTAGATGTGGTTCTTGACTCTAACAGCAGGGAAGGCAGCTTTTGACAGTTTGCATAGTGTTTTTTGGCACCTTGGAAGGTACACTGCAGAAAGGATGTGTTCATATCTGATGTAGTTGGGATCAACAGAATCCTGCATCTTCTGTATGCAGTGTTTTCAGGAATTGGGGCTCACCTTCAACCTTTGGAAACTAAGCAAGTACTACATCAATAGTCTATATTGTTTAGAGAGTCTATTGGACTGCCCTGACCAATCATGCAAAGGAAGATTTCTCTTGGCTGGTGCTAGGTATTTTATTTGTCTAAGGAGTTCTATATTAGTCCTATGGTTTCAAATCTGTCCTAGTTTCAAATCGTCTTATTCTATGAAGTACACAACAGTAAGAAGTTCGAGTCTTAAGCACACTTTCAGAACCTAATGGGACTAGATCACTGTTAGTGGTGTTTTATTATCTTCCTTTCAAGAGGATTTGACTAAGTAATCTTCCTTATTTTGATAAGAGGTTCCAGCATTCAAGTTCACTGCCAGAAACAGACCCATACTTCTGTTTCCCTAGATGATTCAATGTAGAACCAATATGCAGAGAAGGAATTATAAGTGGAGGATAAACTCATAGAAAAGCATTCATGTATCTACACATTTTATGCATATTAATTGTAATATAGACCGAAATACTTCATTGACGATGTAAAAATAAATATTGTAAAACAAGTGTCAGTAATGTGTTATATATTATTATGTGAGACTCCAGTCAATTTAGTTTTGAGATATTTATAGAGGGAAAAATTTTTATGAACCTGATAATCAAAATTCCTGTGAATTGTTATCTCTGTTAGTACTCAATGGAAAATTTATTGATAACTGAATTACCTCACTATTTGATATAAGTGATCTTCTTTTTATTCTTGCCTCTAAATCAAGTTTGCATTAAACAAAATAGAAGTAGATTTCTGCTTTGCACAAGTGTATTATGAAAGAAATAAGCATAAATAATGTAGCATTGCTATTTTTACTACGAACACACATATACCCATGAATAAACATACATGTATCCAAATAAACCTGTAGTCATTAATACTCTGTATATTAGTTAAATGTTTTTATATAAGAAAATGTCATATTTACCTAACATAAGTTGAAATAAAGGCATCCTGCATGAAATGTTTTAAACTTTAGTATTTTATTTATGCCTAATACCAGTTTAAAAAATCAGTTTTCTATATATGTCATAGTATCTGAATTGGTGCCTATGTTTTGAATGTAATTGTAAGCAGGTGTTAGAAGGAGCTTGTGCGAGCTAAACAGATTTTTGAGGGTAATTTCTGCCTCTGTATGCTGTTATCGTTTGTGTTTTATATCTGTTCTTATCAGCATGCTATTGGCGGCATACCACTTAAATGCACTTAACATTTGGGTATAGTTCTAAATCTTACAGGCAAATGAAGTAATGATTAACACAGAATTTTATCTCAGGAATAAAAAGACTCTCCCACCGTTTCTAATGCATTAAACTCTATTAGTTCTTGGACCTCTTGTTTTTTTTTTCTTCTCTTCCAAATGCATAGTGTATTAAATGAAATACATGCTTCCATAGGGATCTGTGTTAATATCAGTATTTCACTGGCTAAAGCTTCATGGGACCTGCGCGTCTATTTCCTATTTATCACACCAGTAATGAAATAAAATATTTTCAAAGTTGCATTAAGCCAGTAATGTGCTAAACAGTTATTGAAGAAAGTGCTGAGTTCCAAGACAAACACTCATTATTTTCTACAAGGCTTCCACATTTTGGCTACTTGTGCTTAAAAACCTTATTATCATGCAATTAAACTTGCTTAAAACTAATGAATCTAGTTGCAACTCTGCTTCCAAACGCCCAGAATAGAATCTAAACATAGTGAAAAGCAGAGAATCAGTTGCTATGATAGGGTGTTATATAGGAAGCATGGGAACAGTAGCCATTTGCAAAGGTGCATTTTAAGAGTACAACTTAATTCCATTCTCCTAATTGAATGATCCATCCTGACACATTTCCAATTACTTTTATTGAAGACCAATTATTATAATGCATAGCTTAACATTTCTCTTGAAATAACAATGAGATTTCAGTGTGTATCATTAAAAATTTGTACTTGTATTACCTTATTTCCATTATGGTAAAAGTACACTTTGTTATTCACCTTGATTTTATAATAGTGAGTTCCCAAAGAGACTGTGTTTTTCTGTTGTATAAACCATATGTTAAAACCCGTATCCAAATATAGCAATGATGAGATTATTGATTTAGCATATAAATAGATATTATTTAATAACATGTGGGGTTTTAAACTGAAATTCCTTATAAGTAGGAAAATTCATAGGAATGAAATATTAAAAATACACTATTTATGGCAGATTATGAATGAAGCATTGGTGTAAAATAAGCAAATAACAATGTTTACTAGTATCTAAAACAGAAACACTTGGCTATCTGAGGAAGGTTGTAGATCAGGTTGGCCTGGAACTCCCAGAGATTTACCTGCCTCTGCATCCTGATGCTGAGATTAAAGGTGTGCCCCATCACTGCCTGGATGAGGATCATTATTTTTAACATAACACATAGCTCATTCCAATGCTGTCATTTTACGGTAAATATCATTAGAAGTAAGTGATTATATTGAAGAATTCTGTGCTTCTCTGAGGGTCAAAGGCAGTGGCTGAAGAATCCATTGGCTTTTCATAGAATCTAGTTTTCTTACCTATATACAAGGAGCAGAGTTCAAGGAGATGCCTTCCCAGTGTCTTTGGAGCAGAAAATACATGTTATATACTAAACAAGCAAGCAGTCTTGAATTAGGAACAGAATCTGTTTAATGGTCCTGCCTCTGATAGTGACCTGATGGTTCTCTTAAAAGAAGGTACTCCATATTTCTTCTGCTAAGGCACTCAGGAATGTCTGTGCCACAAATGTGTTCAATTCTTCTGATGACCACTTCAGGAAATTTGAAACTCTAGATAAAAGAAGAAGCCAGGGATAAATTATAAAGTAAGAATTCTATACTGACTTACCACATGCAGTGTCAGATCTACTTATTCTGTGTTAAAATGTGGTATCTTCTATGTCAGTCTACAATGATGTTAGTGATGCATATATGTCACAGAATTAGCATTTGATACAAACTTAATAAGAAGCTAAGTCTTGTTTTTAATTTTGTATTTATTTTATGAAATTAAATTTTAGTTGTTTGTATCACATGCAATATATATGTGTATTTGTATATTCATTTCTGTAAAAATACAGTGTGTTATAAACAAATAAATTAATATTGTAAATAAACATGTAAACATCTGAAAATATTGCATATATAAGTAGCATGCTTAATTTTCAGGTTTATGAAAGTTACAGAGTTTAAATGATTGACTTTAGTTTTATATACAGCACTACTTACACTTGCAATCAGCAATCCTAGTATGGTTTAGCACTTCAATATTGCTTGTAGTTTGATATTAAAAACAGACACTGAATACCAAATTTCTTGTTAATCATTCAGTTATGTAGGAATTACATCTGTCCCACAGTACAGCAATCTCCTCATGTACAATACAGAACTTTATAATTAATAGTAACATATAATTCCAAAAAATTGAATCATATCACTGATCTTTATGCATGGAATATTATGCAGGTGCCTTCTTACCACTGTAATTGTGCAGGTAGTAGACTCATATTATAATTAGTTCATTTAAAGTTTATTATGACATCTGTGTAGAACTAGTTAAATTTCTATTTTCCAAAAAATAATATTCTTTATTGAAAATCATTTTGGAGATATTTTATGCTTTGATACAAATGTGCAACTTAATATTTACTAAATTTGTCAGATTCCAGAAAATTTGTGTTCCAATTTCAGTGTACCTAAATTTGTGATGATGGTGCCTATCTAGGTATCTTGACAAAGTTAGCAAAATTCTTTTAGCCTTGTCTCAGGTAAATTGAAGTGGCCAGCAATATTCTGTATCCTCTTTATTCTATCCTGTAAAATAAAAAAGATTTTATTATCATTGAATGATCGCTAGTCATGCCTTTGGAGTAGTGTCATCCAAAATGGAACAAAAATGATTACATTGTATGAAAGAAATATTTAGCATAGATTCCTACATCTTTTTACCCTTAAGTAAGATAGGTGTCAAATCAATTGATTTTTGAGTAGTGTGGGAGATATGAGTATGATTTCATTCTTCTGAAGATAGATCCACATTTCATAGCATTATTTATTAAAGTCTACCCACTTTTCTATTTTCCTTTTTTTGCTTTATTTTATTTTTATTTTTTAAAGGAAAACAGTCTTTTCATTATACATACCAAACAATGTTTCCACTCCCTTCCCTCCTCCCGTTTTCTCCATTTACCCTTCCCCCCACACACACCCAAACCCCCATCCATTCCTCAGAGAGGGTAGAACACATTGCTCTGGGGAAGGTTCAAGGCCCTCCCTACTATACCTAGGCTAAGCAAGGTATCCATCCAAAAAGAATTGATTCCCAAAAAGCTAGCAAAAGCAATAGTGATATTTCCTGGTACCACTGCTCCTCAGTCTGCCCTAGCCATGGAACTGTCACCACATTCAGAGGGACTAGTTCGGATCTATGCTTGTTCCTTCCCAGTCTTGCTGGAGTTATTGAGTTCCCATTAGCTCAGGTAGACTGTTTCAGTGGGTGACCCCATCATTGTCTTGACCTTTTTGTGTTGGAGAAGGGAGGCCACTTGCTGGTTCCCAGCTGCCCAGCTAGTTTAGACCCAAAATAATAACACAGAAACTGCATTAATTAAGTCACTGCTTGGCCCATTAATCCCAGCTTCTTATTGGCTAATCTCTTACATGTGAATTTAACCCATTTCTGTTAATTTGTGCATCGCCACGTGACAGTGCCTTACTGGCTAAAGTTCCCAGCATCTGTCTCCAGCAGCTCCATGGCTTCTCTCTGGCTCTGCCTCCTTTCTCCCAGCATTCAGTTTAGTTTTCTCCACTTGCCTCTATTCCCTGCGCAGGCCCAAGACAGTTTCTTTATTAACCAATGGTATTCACAGCACACAGAGGGGAATCCCACATCACCACCCCTTTTCTGTTTAAATAAAATGGACGACTTTGTCTTTAACAGAGTAAAATTACATATTACAAAACAGTTATCAAGGAAAAATTACAATTACAATATTTGTATCTATTTTATCTTTTATCATAACTAAGTATTACTGTAACTATAAATTATTCAACTCCATCAAAGACTGAGGAGGATATATTACCTAAGTAAACAATAAGTTCATTGTAAGCAACTTTCAAAATTTTAGAATTGACAGAGACATCTCACTACCTGGATAATCACCCAAAGTTCATCTGTACCACTGGGGCATCCATCTTCCGCCTGGAGGACCATAGTATCTGGCAGACTTTTAGGCAACTTCAGCAGTCATTTCTCTGCAGGTCCTGTATGTCCAGTATATCAAGAAGTCTAGGCAAGAATAGTTTGTTGCCAAATGGTCAACCAACTCCATAAGGAGACTCTGATGCCCATCATCCTCTTGAAGTAATTGGTGCTGTCAAGAACAGAAGTGTCTCATTGTCAGAAAAAGTCTTAAGCTTTGAAGACATTTTAAATGCCGTATTCTGAAGGTTTCTGAAGGATTTGAAGAATACCTATCTAACTGAAATATATCTCTATATATCTAGAAAATCTAACTAACATGACTACAAGCTTGACTATTACATATGATTATCTATTAACCTATATTTTTAATTATACATTATATTTTAAATGAGCTACACAAACATGATACCTTAATCAAGAGAAGAAATATACATATAACAAAATTTAGCTTAAATTTTTATTAATAAACCAAGATTCATCCCCATGCAGAGTATCCATTGCTATCTCATATCCCTCTTTAAATATAAACAAACATTTAAAGACAATATTTGAAAATATGCACGTAGTTTTCTCCATACTTCTTCGTGCTAATTGGGGGTGATCTTAGCAGTTGGGTGAAATAATTTTTGATTGACCTTTCAGGTGTTTGTTATCTATCAAACCATATTAGCCTGGAATGAACCCACAGGTTATTATCCTCTGTGAAAACAAAAGAAGAACCTCTTTTCCAAGCAACATATCCTTAGACACAAATTCTGAAGTCAAGATACCTTTATAATATACGTGCTGGTTTAGCTTAGCAGTCCATACAATAAAATGTCTGTCTGTACTTAGCTCATTCACAGTAAAAAATTAAAAATAACAATAATAAACATAATATAGACTCTGTTTATAGTCCATCTTTACATGGCTTATATTTTTACTCCTTTTAATCTATGACTGTCTGTACTCTATCTCTTTAAAGACTTTTGAAATGATTTACTACTTTTTTTCAATTCTCCATATACTTTTTTTCTCTTTCTCAAGCCTACATACATTTATCCAACACTGTGACCCATTCAGAGTTCTTTTATGTCTGAATCTGTCCTTATTGCTTTATCTGTAATTCTTTACTGTCTTGAAGAGCTTTTAAAATGGTAAGCAGCTTGGTTGCAACTCCTCTGGATGCTTGTTCTACCTCTCTACACCTTTAAAATTATGGAGGTACCATTGCTGCAAGCTCTGTGGACACCAGGTAGGAGCTGCTCTCAGCACTTTAACTCTGAGAATGAGCATGTAGCACAAAATCCCTTTTAATCACTGCTTGGCTTATTAGTTCTAGCTCTCTATTGGCTAATCTCTTACATATTAATTTAACCCATTTCTATTAATCTGTGTATCACTACATGACTGTGGCTTACAGGCTGAAGTTCCTAACATCTTCTCCAGTGGCTCCATGGCTTCTCTCTGACTACACCTTCTTCCTCCAAGCATTTCCTACCGAGTTCTATTCCCTGTGTAGGGCCAAGACAGTTTCTTTATTAACCAATGATATTAACAGCATACAGAGGGGAATCCCACATCATTTTTGCTTATATTCTCACTCCTCCGACTCTTCAACTAGACTTTTGGAGCTCAGTCCAGTGCTCCTTTGTGGGTCTTTGCCTCTGTTTCCATCAGTTGTTGGATGAAGGTTCTATGATGATATTTAAGATATTTATCATTCTGACCACTGGGCAAGGCCACTTTGGGCACACTCTTCTCTATTACTCAAGGTCTTAGCTGGGGTCATTCTTGAGGATTCCTGGGAATTTCTCTAGAGCCATGTCCCTTGCTAGCCCCAT
Source organism: Bramus lutescens (assembly GCA_001685075.1). Taxonomy (NCBI): domain Eukaryota; kingdom Metazoa; phylum Chordata; class Mammalia; order Rodentia; family Cricetidae; genus Bramus; species Bramus lutescens. Next base: position 88,160 of record LOEQ01006725.1, on the reverse strand, counting down.
AATGGCTCCCTCGACAAGATTTCAATTTCTTTGTTCCCACTTTTCTTATACATATTTTCAGGATTTAGTCAAATGTTAAGTGTGTATAGCTATGTGGATTTACCTTTGGATCTTTAGAACACACAATGGTTTACAGTTATGTTTCCATGTAATGTCACTCTTTATCACTATGATAAGTATATTTTAAAATCAAATGATATTTTGTTTTGTTCTGCATTATTTTCATTTTTTTAAGAATTCTAGAAATTTTTTTGTTGTTCTCTAAAGAATGTCCTTGGAAGTTTGAGAGGGATTGCTTTGAATCTCTGCAGCTTTCACTGCTGTGATATAAATCCTGCCAATTCAAAAAGCATATGAGGGAATTTCACCATCTGGTGGCTTCTTCAAATTATTTTTCATCGTCATAAAGTCTTCCTTACAGAGGTCTCCCAACCCCTTGTTTAGATTTATTCTAACACATGTTGAGGCATCTGTGAGTAGCATATTTTTTCCTGGTCTTTTTTTATTTAATCAGAAATGCGATTTTCAGTGCCTCTAGAAACTACTGATTTCTATACATTGATTTTGTACCCTGCTAGTTTACTGAAAGTGCTTATCAGATTCAGAGAATTTTAGGTGCAGTATATGTTCTATATTGAGAAAAGAATAACTCTGAGTAGATCAAAAACATCCATTTAAACTATAAACACTGCAACAGCTAACAGAGTATAGGGAAATCAATTCATGGTATAGACAGAGGCCACAAATTTCTTAATAGAACCACAATAGCACAGATGGTAGAGACAGATGGAATTATAAGAACTTAAAAGCTTAAGCACAGAAAAATAAAGCATCAAAGGGATGAACAGATAGGATACTAAATGGCAGAAAATCTTTTCCTGCTGTATTTCAGCCAAGGATTTTATGTTCATAATCTATAAAACACTACAAATAATAGAAAAAAAACAAGTAAAATATGCAGGCACATAACATACACACACATAGATAAACACACACAACACAACCCTACTAATCTGTGAATTTGCCAATGAATTAAACACATGGTTATAAAAATAATAAAAAGAGGAATCCAGAAAGATGGCTCAGCAGTTAGGAACACAGCACAAACTGCTCTTCCAAAAGACCTGAATTTAGTATCAAATGCCCATTCGAGGTTATTCAAAATCACTTGTAACTTCAGCTTCTAGGCTGTCTGTCGCCTCTGGCCTAAAGAACACTTTAATCCATATGCACATACTCACAGAAGGATACATACACATACAAATAATTGAAAATAATAAAATGAGTCTTTAACAAAGAAATAAAATTGGCCTATGAATATTTTATATTCAGTACCTTAACCATTAGAGGAATTTATTATAAATTATTTTGAGGATCCATCCCACCCCATTCAGAATGGCAACCATCCAGAAAGGTGTGGATATTAGCAAAGAAGGACCCTATCCACTGCTGGATGATGTGGAAAAGTAGGAGAGGCACGCAGGAAATTGATGTGAATTTTTTTGAAACAACAGAAAGCATAGTACCTTCTAATCAAGCAGTACAATTCCTGGGCAATGTGATGTGCGATCTTTTACAGGGACCCTGACACTCTTCTTCTAGTTTCATGTTTTCTCTAGTAGGAAGACAATAGAACCAACTGGATGTGTTCAGCAACACATGGAAGAAAAGTAACATATGATGTGTTCATTCAATGGAATTTTGTTCAGCCACAAACAGAAGTGAATTTGGTTGGAAAATAGTTGGAACTGTAAAAAGCTTATCCACCAAGTTATTTCTTTGCATTTAAAAAATCAAGTAACTTATTCACTCCCAATATCCCAGTTGGATCTGTCTTTTAACTCTGCAGTCAGATGGAAGTAAATATGGTTAATGACAAAAAAAAATAGAAAGGGGACATCAATACTGGACAGAACAGGCCTAGAAAAGCTAAGTAACAAGATGAGCCGTAAGAAAAACATAAATAGATCCACCTGGGAAGTCGAAATAGACAAGATCGCCTGACAAAATTGAGCACGGGGGTGGGGGAGATGGGAGGATAAAAGGGGAAGAGGAGGGGAGAAGGTTGGGGGGGAGGAGAACTTGAGGGAAAGGGATATTAAAGATGGAGGAAGGACAGAGAAGAGAGCAAGGAAAGAGATAGCTTGATTGAGGCAGTCTGATTTTCTACAGCAGTCAGAACCAACTTCCCAGGTTGACAACGTTCAGTGTCAAACTCCCTTCCATCCACACCAACCATAAATTAAGAAAATGGATCATAGGATTGCCAACAGTTTAATATGGTGGGGTGGGGTGATAGACTCAAGTGTAATGCGCTTTTCCAAAATGACTCTAGTTTGTGTCATACTGACATTAAATTAGACAGCACAGCCTCCTTTACCTTAATGCCTGTGATTAAGCACAGATTCAGTCATTGGAAGAGTAGCAGTCACAATATACACTATTCATATATATGACAATATACACTATTCATATATAGTGAACAAATTGATTTCAACTAATTTACATTGTACTAGTTTCATCTGTTGATATAACCTAATGTGACTAAAGTCAGAGACATTGATGAAACCTTTGTAACCTGATAACTCACTTTCTCTGTGAAATTCACGGTCCTGGGTAGATGTAAGGCAGACATCATAAATCTGAACTCATCCTCTCAAGGCTGTGCCTATGAAAAGAAAGTGGTGTTCTCGATTTCCGAGGACTCAATGAACATTTTCAAGACTGCTGCTGTACAAAACAAAGATTCTTATTTTCACATTGTTTGCTTAAAATGCTGAAGCGATATATAGTTCTGCAGAAGAATGCACTGATTATCTTTGAAATTTTCTTTAAAAATTATTTTATATCACTGGTATATTATAATATCTTCCATTTCTCTAGTCTCCCATAAGCACCTGTTTTTAATTGCTATTTTTTAACTACATAAGTTTAAAATATAGGATCTAATAATTGCCAAAAAAATTAGTACTGAAAAGCTGTTAGAAAACAAATGAACTAAATTGTTGTTGAGTCATAGATCACTATGTAAACTGTTACTGATAGAACCGCCTGTCTTGTACATTCTTAATTAAGCAGTAAATTCCTAGGTTACAAACTCCCCAAGAGCTGTCTTTGCTCATTTCCATACTGGACAAGATGATTAATACATTGCTAATACATAAAAGATGGCAGTACCACTTTGAATACAGCATATTATTTATCTCTCTTAGTGACCATATTGAGTTTCTATTGTAATTACATCATGTTTCAAAGTGTTTCTTCAGATCTTTCACATAGCTAAGCAAAGAAAACATCTTTTTTTTTACTACTTCTTAAACTTCATCTCCCTTTTCTCTTTTAAGAACAACTCTAATGAGCTGGGCAGTGGTGGCACACGCCTCTAATCCCAGCACTCAAGAGGCAGAGGCAGGAGGATCTCTGTGAGTACGAGGCCAGCCTGGGCTTCAAGAGCAAATATTAGGACAGGCTCCAGAGCTACAGAGAAACCCAGTCTCAATCCTCCCCCCACAAAAAAAAGAAAAAGAAAAGAATAACTCTATCATTTTTTTATAAAATAAAACTTCCCTTTAACATTAGAAGAATGTTAAAATTCCTCAGATTCCCACTGCAAGCTGTATGGAGAGAGAAAGATAAAATTCTCTGTGGGTCTGAATATTTGGGGTCTAAAAAGAATTTTTGTCCTGTTGTTAGGCTGTCAACATTAAGCTTAGCTTTAAGGGCTCTTGTCTTACCTCCTGCTGGACAAAAGTCACTTTTGTTTAATATCCCTTTGCACTGATAACAACACGGGCAATAGGGAGCTTGTTTATTTGGTTCACTGGAAGTTGAAACAATGCTGGATATAATGTTGTGTGCATGAAAAAGAATCTTCTTGGAATAGAAGTTAAATTCCTCAATGTGATTTTTTTCGTAGTGTTTCAGAACTGAACTGTTTACTTCCACCTCACAAAGGTTCTATCTCCCTCACTCTGTGTGCTGCATTTTATTGTCTTTATAGAGTAAATTTATTCCAAGGGCTCCATGGAAACTCTGGTGTGAGTACATAGAGACAAAACAATTTTCTTGAGCATCAAAATTTTTCATTGAGAAACCTAAGAATCATTAGCCTAATATCGGAAACATATAGTAAAGGTGATACTCTCAGAAGAGCTCTCATGCTCCTTGCACAGAGCTACCCCAGCGAAAATGCAAGCAATTGCTTCAAGCAGTGTATTTCCCATTTTGCTAACTAAAGATTTCCACTACCATATTGTACTTAACATTCACAAATCAATAGCATTCTGTATCCCCATCCACCATTTCTTACTTCATAGTATTGCTTATTTGGAAATATAACAGACTTTGACCAAATTCATCCCTCCCATTTCTCCCAGACCCACCACTACCTCCATTCCCATGAAACCTGCAAATCTCTCTCTTTCATTCTATCTTCTTCTCTCCTCCTTCTTTCCTTCCCTCCATATCTGTCTCTTAACACAATAAGCTTTATCCGTGTGGCCCAATTTCATTCAAATACTTCTGGCTGTGGGGTCTGTCTTGAACCATGGTTCCCCTCCCAGAGCACACACTCTTATAGAAAACTGATTCTCCTTTCTCCAGTAGCAATCAATTACCAGTAACATCTCTGCTAGTGATAGTACTTCATGATCCCACCCAGTCCCCAATTCTATGCTGGGATTTTTACAACTTGACCTTTGTACATATTGCCACAGTATCTTTGAGTTCATAAATATAGCTAGAAAACACTTTTCTTTGTAGTAATCTAATGCCCCCATGTCTTTACTTGGAAATTGATAGGGTCTGGGATTGTGTTATTTGGCTTACATACCTGGAGTCAAGTCCACTGGGGGAAGTCAAGGCAGAAACTCAGCATCGTAGAATCCTGGAGGCAGGAGCTAATGCACAGGTCTTGGTGGAGGGCTGCTTACTTTCTTGATCCTCATGGCTTGCTCAGCCCAGGACCACTAGCCCAGGGGTACCACCTCCCGTAATAATCTGGGCCCTCCCTGATTTAATTGCTAAATCAGAAAAAGGCCCACAGGGCTGCCTACAGCCTTATCTTATCTTTCTTTAATTGAAATAGATTTTTTCATATATTATATTTATTAGTTTTCCAACTCTTCCCAGATCCGACTCATTTTTCCACCCACCCATTGTGCATATTTTTTCTCATTAGAGTACAAGAAGTCATGTAAAACAATAATGATAATCATAATAGAAATTAAAATGAGATTAAAATTATTCCCAATTTACTTAGGAGATCTTGTCTTTTTCTACTTCCCATGTATTAGATCCATGTATGTCTCTCTTAGGGTCCTCTTTGTTATTGAGGTTCTCTAGGGTAGTGAACTGTAGGCTGTTTTTTCCTTTGTTTTATGCCTAAAAGCCACTTATGAGTTGTACATTATATGTGTCTTTCTGAGTCTGGGTTACCTCACTCAATAGAATGCTTTCTAGATCCATCCACTTGCCAGCAAATTTCAAGATGTCATCATTTTTCCCCACTGTCTATTACTCCATTGTGTAAATTCCCACATTTATTATATGAAAGCAAAGAGACACTGTATTTGTCTTCTTGAATCTAGATTTCCTCACCCTGGATGATTTTTTCCCTAGTTTCATCCATTTTGTGTGAATTTTATCATTTCATTAAAAAAATAGATGGCATTGGTCAACATCTCTGTTTTTATGCCAATACCAAGCCGNAAAAAACTATACTCATACTCATACTGCATCCTCTTTTACAATGATGCCTGAACTTTGTGCAGAGGCACATGATATATAATATATATGACCTAGTTATTGCTCAACTTTGAAAGTACCTTTCCATGCAAATTGAACAGTTGTGAGGGTTTTTTTTTGTTATTCCATCTTTTGCAAGATAAAATTTCTCTCTTGAGAACCAAGAGATGTACTGTTCCAGGGGTATGCCAATGAGACATTAAAGCTCATCTTTATACTCCGTCTGTTTATTAGAATAATCGTAGTGGACTCCCCTCCAGGGGCTCTGACCTCTATATCTACAGATTCTGATGGCTTTGCTTGATAGAGGCTCCATTAGGTCCTTAATCCAATCTTAGACAATTTGGTTATACCCATGTCTTTTGAGTCGTTATTGTACCAATAGACATCTCTCAAAAGGGTAGCAGTTAATGTTGCTCATAAGATTTGCACACACACACAAACACACAGACACACAAACATGTTCATACATCATCAGACCAGCATATAGAAATATAGAATATCTACCTAGCAAATGCAAAACCTTACAGTCTATCCTGTGACCTGAATATAATTTTTTCATACCTGTTTTATGTTTTCTCTGCTTAAAATGACTGCAATCTTCACAAGATAGCAGTTGTAAGGAAAATTTTAGCATAGCTGCAAAGGCCCATTGCCTAGTCTTTTGAGAAAATAAAACCCTTATTGGGAATCCTTAACATACACCATCATGCTCAGAACTGGGAGTTCCTAAAATTTAATGACAGGCAAGCTTTTCTTTTGGTATTCTCATACTTTCAAAACACCCGCAGGAGACTGTCACTCTTAGTTTGTGGAGCATTCATCCAAGGCAGGAATAACTTATGTATTAAGAGATGAGGGCTTTGTGGTCCCAAAGTTTGTCTGTATAGACAGTGTACCTGCAAACCAAAAAATGAGAAAAATAAAATAAAATGAAGAAAAGTGAGTGGAACATTGAAATAGCTCCTGAAATCCTGTTTTTTTTTTTTAACAAACAAGTGTTTTATTTTCAGGGAACATTTTCTTTTTTTATACTTTTTTATTAAAAATTTCCACCTCCTCCCATTTCCCTCCCATCCCCCCAATTCCCCTCCCCCTCACTCTCCATTTTATAGATATTTTATGACATGATTATTGACTGTACTTGGCTTTTGCTCTACATCCTTAAGGCATTTTTTCATGCATTTATTCCTTGACCACATATTCATGATGTTTTGTAAGTGGCATTACCTCTGAGAGCTGAAGGTTTATGGTGCTGTTTCACTGATGCAGTCTCTCCACATTCACAGTGCTCCATGTGTTCTGATACTATCCTTCGAAAACAAATTGAGCAGCGGTCTTACAACTGTCAGCATGGCTCATTGCTGCTCACATCCCTCTCAGGCCTGCCAAACAGTTCAGCGCCGCTCTCCAGGTGACTGCTTGATTGACTACCAGGAGTAGGTGATTGATAGGGATTTCAAGCCCAAACAGGCATTTCGTTTTGTTTTTCCTTGCCGAAAACAGTCAAGAATATTAACTATTTGGTCTCTTCCATGCTCAGTTAAATCCAAGGGAGCAGAAAGTGATATTGGTCAGATGTTTAACTTTTACAACGAATTGTTTTCTCTTTGTTAATTCTTTAATTCATGGTATCTTATATTTCTTTAACTATCACTCTCCAATTTGCCTGAAGTTACTTTAATATCATCACTAGCAATTCACTCTTCTCAGAGACGCTGCAATTGTTGGTTTTCTATGGACAAGAGAGATGACGTTGGGGACTGAACATGGGACCAGGAGATGTGCCCTGAAATGTGCAGTGAAGACATCATCTGTTCACCCTTATCTCAATCAACTATTCTGTTTTATTAATTATGTCTTTTGTCTCAAATAATAAGCCATGTTAACTAATTTATATAAACATGGCTTACATAAAAACACATGTCATTCTTTGTGTGACATCTCCTATAAAACGAGAGAAAAATAAACTCATGTGATTACTTTAGAGATTAAATATATTTCAAAAATGCTTAGGATAGTGTCTGACATTTGCTTTACAATCATTATTTACATACTCATGCTGACTGACATTTATATCTTTAAACTCTCAACATGAATAAATTGAATTTTTCTGAAGGCTGAACATGAATATTTTGCCTTTGTTTATCCTTAACTTTTAGTCTAGTGTACTTGAAAAGGATAGAGGGAAAGGCACTATTGTTGTACTGTGTGATTTCCTTAAAAACTCTGAGTGTAAATAAGTTTGTTTCTCTACATTGAAATTTCTCACCTCCACAAACTGCTCAACTTTGCAAGTGAGTCTCCAATTATGTGTGTATGTCCTTCTGAACATATTGGTGCTCTTTGTTCCATGTAGACACAGCCACAAGATCCAGAGAAAATAAGCACAGGTTGACTTGGAAGTTTCTGTCTTTGGCATCTTATTTATACAAGCTGCAATTTTACAAGGCAGGACTACAAGGCACAGACGTTCAGAGGTGCCTTTAACAAGATGACTGAAACATGAGCTCAAACATACTGGGTGTATTTATTTAATTAGACACTTGAGGAATTAGTGAGCATTATTTTGTTTGTTTCTTTGTTTACTTATATAACCTCCCCCCACCAAGACATGGTTTCTGAGTTTAGCCTCGGCTGTCCTGTAACTCACTCTTTAGAACATGCTGTCCTGTAACTTAGAGATTCTCCTGCCTCTGTGACCTGAGTGCTGGAATCAAAGACCTGGCTAAAGAGCATGTTGATTTTTGAAGGAAACTTGTTTTGTGACAGCTCAGCTCCCTCTGTGTCCTGGATGCCATGGAGTGAAGAGCTTTGCTTTGTCCCATTCCTATCATGACATCTGTCTTTCCAGAGCCCATGATATTGATTCTGTTGCCTACAGATTTAACCTTTGAAACAAACAAACAAACAAAAACACAAAATAAAAACTGCATCCTTGGAAGTTGATGGTGTCAGGTATTTTAACAGAGTATAGGAAAATTCACTGACAAATGCTTTTTAATAGGAAGTTATACAGATTTATGTGGAATTGAGAGAAAAATAATTTTGATGAGCCATAGGAATAGGAAAAGGTCTGTAAAATTATTGTATGTTTCTTCTTTAGAAAGTGAAACAGGGCAGAAAAAATTTAAACAAGGCACTGTGGTGCTATAGCAATACTTCTGTCACCACAGTGCTTGGTTGAGGCTTGAGTTCAGATTCCCAGGTGCCATGTGAAGAGTAACTCACTGCGATGTGTCTGTAACATTGGTACTTCAATGATGGTGACATGCATATCTCTAGAACTCGGTGGCTATCCAGATTTACTCTAGGTTCAGTAGAGACATTTCCTAGTAAGATAAAGTAGAGAGTACAAAAGCAAGGTAACCACCATTGGCCTCTCAACTCCACACATGCACATATACCTGCACACATACACCAGCATTGGCCTCTCTCCTCCACACATGCACATATACCTGCACACATACACCAGCATTGGCCTCTCTCCTCCACACATGCACATACACCTGTACACATGCATGCAGTTTTTAAAAATAAATTGAATTTCATCTCAAATTAATAAAAAGAACAAAACACTTTTGATAGTTTCTTAGATTTCACATCTGTATTAGACAATAGACTGTATAGATAAAGAAATAAAACATGGATTTTCAGAGTTAAGGAGGCAGAGAATTTGGAATCAAGATACTAAGATGGTTGGATCCTCTAGCATTCTCTTCTGGAGCTACATTTAGCTACACTCTACACCCGCCCCCCACCAGTAGCTCTCAGTACCATAGGGAAGACATTTCATTTGTATTTTATCTTAGAAATTGCCTGCAATCTTCTTCTCACCACTACGGAACTTCCACATGACCCTTTATCAGTGGGATCAATATGACAATTAAATTTCTAGAGGACAAAAACATGCATTTAATAGGAATAAAGACCATCTTCAGCCTATTAACTTTGTGCTGTAAAGAATTAATATATGTAGTCTGCACACTTTCTAGATTCTGAGTTGTTTTATTACATTTAGTTTGAAAACCGTTTCAATTGCAGTGAGCACTATAGAACCAACATACATGAGAACATAGATCCCAATATGAATATATGTAGTGATAAAAGATGGGCATATATTCAGTTTGCAAGCTTATATTAATTTGTATGGGGTAAGTGTTAGAAAAACCTTTTAAATAAACACATTCATTACTATAAAACTTTCCGAAAATATGCAATATGACATGCAATATTTGAGTTTAGAGAATGTTCTTATAGGTTTTAAGATAGTTTTTCATCCTTCTACTGTTAAAAAACAAAAAGAGTTCAGAGTTATGTTTGAGGCTCTGTAGAGAAGTGAAATATAAATGAATGGGAATCCTGAGGAATATTGTTAAGGAAGAGTCCCTATTAATTTGTGCTGACATCTTATAGTTCCCAGCCCAACGTGAAATAAAGGAAGAATGTTAATCCCCCTGAAGTAAAAATGTAATCATTAATCATGACCCTTCAAGACATGTCAGCTGAGATTAGAGTGAACAATCTCTTTACTTCCCTCAACTTCCATACAATTTTTGATTTCTGTAGATGTGCTATTAAATTTAATTTTATGTATAGAAATTTAAACTTCAATTTTTGATGAATAGAAATCATGCCTCTTTATTTTTGTTATGGACAGGAACTCGCATTTACTTTATTTTTCTTCTCAAATAAGTATAATGGAACTACTTTAAATCAATGAGAAAATAAAGATAAGGAGAATGAAAATGAATTATCCTGTAACTTTGTCATTTTTATTGGAATATTTTCCAATTTACAACATTCTACCTATGTACATCATGACTTTGAATATATTGCGCAATTTAACTTAATGTTATCATCCAAGCAAAGTTATTTTACAAATCCTTATACAATTGTGAGCATATGCTGCTACTTTATCAGGTCAACTTAGCCTCCCATAAATTTAAAATCTCTGTCAAATGAAAAAAAAAGTAGACCTATAGATTCAAAGGACCACATCAATAGTTACAGCACATTTATCTTTTCTTTTATTGCACACATGCTAAACATATTAATTGTTCCATGTAGTCTGTGCAAAATAACACAATGTTGAAATTATAAAACAACAAGAATCTCATGGTGAAGACTGTAACCTAAGATACCATTTCTGCTTCCCCAAATGAATATGGCTGTATGTAGAAATGGCAAAACTTGACCCACTCTTCTAAAGATATGCATAGAACTTACTATAACATTTATGGTATTTAAATGTGGTTTACCTTCCAGGAGCAGAAAGTAGATGACATATGCACATATATGACACATATGTGACAAAGAAACTGGACTCAGTCAATAAAAACAGTTCTGCCAACAGAAGGCAACACTCATCTTTGGATACAGAGGAGTGTCACTGAGATAACACAGTGAACACACAGGCAGGAAGACACACTATTTTTTTTTCTATGTGAGCTCATTTTGTATAATTAAGGTTGTCTATCTGACTTCTGATTCTCCTCCTCCAGTATTGAGAATGTACCTAGAATCTCCCACATGTCAAACACATGATCTGCCTCCGAACTATTTTACCCCATATCTTTATTTTTGTAAGTTTGAGACAGGATTTCACTAAATTGCTCAGAGGGACTAAGAACTTGAGCATCTCTTTCCTTAATCCCCCATAATAGGTAAAATTCTAGGCTTATCCTAGTATTTTGGTTGTCAACATGATCTTGATCAAGTCTCATTATTCCCATGGCTTGGTGAAAGGCTTTTAAATTACCCTAATGCTATCTGAAACGAATAGAAAATGAACTTTTATTCTTAGATAATCTTCCTTCTATTAAAACCATGACTCCTGTTGCTAGAGAACTGAACAAAGTTACAGAGTAAAATATTTTTCTAATGATAAGATACTAATCAGATAATGAGTAAATCTTGAATAAAAATGCACTATTTGCAGTTTTGATAGTGCCTCGGATAATATAATGGAATTCTTTGAATCACACATTGAGTGTCCAAACACAAACTTATAATAATCAATATGCCTACAATAAAAAGGAATGCATATTTAATATACAATTCTGAATCTGAAGTAATATTTAGATAATTCATTTGTTTTATGTAAGTCTGCTAACACCAGTTATGTGAAATATTGTGCATAAATTGATTTATAGATATTAAAATAAAAATATATGAAGTGATTTAGTTTCATTTTGCATTGAAGAATCAGTATGCCACTTATAGCAATTGCTAAATATGATGGACATAAATGAGATGCATGGCAAGTTGTAAACATAAGAGAGGACACGTTCCATCACTCTACACATTTTCTGATTTTATTTAGAAAAAGAAGCATGTTATCAGATAGTTAAGCTGTGGTTCCAGTTTTTCATTCAGCCATGTATGAACGTATAAGTCAATATGAGACTCGTGTCAGCTGAATTTTTCACTCTAAGCATCTTTGGTGCTTGCCCAGGATGTCCACAATTCTCAATTAAATGGTAAAATCATCCACTTAATAGGATTGATGTAGGAGGTCCTTCTGTATATGTGTTGCTTTTATTGTTTAATGAATGAAGCTTCTGTGGCCTATGGCAGTGCAGAATAGAGCAACATGGGAATTCCAAGCAGAGAAAGAGGAAAAAGCAGGGGGAGTCAGAGAGACACCACGAAGCTGCTGCAGGAGACAGACACTGGACAGAACCTTATCAATAGGCCACAACCATGTGGAGATACACAGATTAATAGAAATGGGTTAATTTAAGGTGTAAGAGCTAGCTAGGAATACTCTAGAATTATTGGCAAAACAAGGTTTGCAATTCACACAGTTTCTGTTAGGTTATTTCAGGTCTGGGTGACAGGGACANACACAGATTAATAGAAATGGGTTAATTTAAGGTGTAAGAGCTAGCTAGAAATACTCTAGAATTATTGGCAAAACAAGTTTTGCAATTCACACAGTTTCTGTTAGGTTATTTCAGGTCTGGGTGACAGGGACAGACAAGCAGCCTCTGACTATGTAGGATAAAACCAGGAACTGCATTCTTGATAGTATGCCCCTGCTTAGAACTTTTAAATTTTCCAAATAACAAATACTGAACAGCAAAACTTGTGATCTAATTTCTGAAAATAAGAGGGACTAGGCTTCTTGAATATGAAGGAAGATGTGCTGATTCTCATAAAAATAAGCTTTATAAATGACAAATATATCCAGTTTTATTGATAACAACAGGGCCATATCAATGATATCTATATGGATGATGTACCATGCTCACAATGGTATTCAGTGAAGAACAGTTTTAGGAAGGACTGCCTGCAGGCCACCAGCCTTCTCTGTCCCTAAAGTCTACGGTGATTGCACAAAATCCCCATGAACTCTGCAGCCCATCCTTGAGAATAAGGCAACTTGACACGATTTCTTCAAGACTTACCATGACAATATTTTAACATCCATTCAGAACACAAGATGTCAATAGTGTTGTTTGGAAAATTTATCTACATGAAAATTTTAATCTCTTTAAAATATTTATATTTACGCCAATGGTTCAATCAAAAATTAATTAAATCCGGTGAAACTATAATCAAGATAGGCAAACATAACAGTTTTATATCATAACAATAAAATGAGGAGCTGAGAATTCCTATTCCCTCCAAATGTGTTCCTGCTGTGAGGAATGTAGTTTCCACCGGCATAAACAGTTACAACAGTGAGCTCTAATAGATAATCTATGAATATACAACATTGAAGAGTTTAGTAATAAATATCCCTTTCCATGAGACCTTGGTTAAAAATGTATTGATAAGGAGTACTTTCCAAATTCCAAACGAAAACACTATCTTTAAATTTGTTCCTAGGTTTCAATTTGAAAAGTATAGTGGCTTAAATCATATAATAAGAGCACACCTTATTGGAAATTCAGATCAGAGCTACAAAGGGAGACAGGAAAAGAAGGAATGGAAGGGAAGACTGAGCAACAAAGAGCTAGGGGAGGGGAAGGGGTAAGAGTAAGGGAAAGAAGAGAGAAAAACCACAGAATCAATGAGATAGCTTGTGTGTCCTGAGAAGCAGAACCTCAGAATAAAATAATTCAGAAATATTATTGGGTGGACCTATTATACTCCTTCTGGTCTTGAATGCAAAATAATTAGCACAGTCTACCTAAATTAACTAACTCAGTTCTGACCCAAATAAAATGAAAATTGAAAACTCTTCCCTAGACTTAGCAGAAGCACATGGGAAAGGCAGTAGGTATGTTCCTTAAAATCAAATAATAAAGAAACAATACATAAATGTCCCAATTTTAAACGAAGTTGACAAGAACGATTTTGCAAACTTACATATTAGAACAGAAGACATACAAACATAAAAACATCAAAAATATATAAAACTGTATATGAAGTAATTAACTAACATATAATGTAGTTACAACAAATAGATGTTATAGTATAAAGTATATGTAAGTGAATTACCAAGGAAATCTGTTATAGATTTAGACATTTGTCCAGTAGAACAGAGTAATACACCCTATTATGGAAACAAAGGTGGCTGTGCACTTGGGAAGCAATACATTCTGATTGGTCTGTGGGAGCTAAAGATAAACATAAGAGTGAGCTCACATATTCTGCCTGGTTCCTGATTACGGCCCTCGGCCCTCTATGCACTGATTGCACAGGAGAAACGCGTGACAGGGCAGATCCCAGAGTTATTGTCAAAGAATTCTAAATCAATATGTGTGGATTTAAAACTATGATGAATTAAAAAAACAATAAATACATATCAGGCTGTTACTATCTCCTAAATTTTGAGTCTCCTAGAACAGTTATTCCTGTTGTATAAGGAAGACAATCATCAGTGAGGTATTTTCTAATAAGTAAAATGAAAATTTGCATTCAAGAATTCTGAGTTCTTATGGGAAAGATTTCTTACAGTGGCATTTTAAAAAGTTATTATTTGCAGAAAAGAAAATAGAATTACAATTTCTATTCTTAATACACATGTGTTCAACAAGTAAAGCTTCAGTATTGAGACAGTTCTGTACTGAAATAAATAAGAAGCAGAAGAAGAGGCCAGGCCTGCATCCTCTCAGCAAACTGGCAAACTGTGAGATTTCTGTCTGTGCATACAGAGATGCCCACAGCTGTAACTGCATTTGTCCTTCTCATTTTCACACAGAATCACTCACTTACCCACTGTCCTTAATCTTGCTCCAGGAAAGGAGCTTTATGTTTTATTCCAAACAAACAAGTGAAATAAAAAAAAAATGCTGCTGGAGAGATGGCTCAAGAGTTAAGAGCATCCATTGCTCTAGCCCAGAACACAGCTTTACTTCCTAGCAGGCACAGCCCTTGACTCACAAATGCCTGTGACTCTACTTCCAGAGAATCTGATGCCTAATGCCTCTGGGGCACCTGCACTCACATGCACATAATCACACAGAAACAGACATGAGCACATCATTACAAATAAAATAATATTTAAAAGTAGTAAATCCCTGCATTTTTCACACTAATTACTGTAACCCACCGCTTTGGGCAGCATCTTTATTTTTATCATTCATAGTTCTCCAGCTATTCTTAGACCTCCTTTTCTTTCAATGCCAATTAACTTTAGAAAACTTTCCTGCGGTATCTTTTGTTAGTGAAATAAGTGATCCATTAGCGTTTTGCTTTTCATTCACTTTGTCGCCAATATTTATAAGGTGTTTTGCATATGTGTGTATGATGTGTGCTCATGTACATGTCTGTTCACATGTGTGTGGGTGCATGTGTACATGTGGGTGCATGTTTTGGTGGTCAAAACGCCAGCCCCATGCTTGCACCACAAGTCCACTAGCTAAGCCAGCTCCTTAGCCCCTACTTTTTTGCAATGTATTTTTTCTATTCAGAAAATTTTGATTAACATTAAGGAAATATTTCATCTACCATAGAAAGCAAGAAGTCTCCATTACTGGAGACCGTATTTGTCTTCGCTGCAAACGTGGCTTCACGGACTTGATACATAAAAAGAAGGATGAGAGCAGGACCCGGATCTGTGATAGAGCAGATAAACTGAGCAACATTGTTCAGGTTTAAGAGTCTTCCTGTCCCCTTGCGGTCCTGACTTCCTTGCTCATGCTCTCCCTCCTTCTGCTCCTCATTTGGACCTTGAGAGTTCAGTCCAGTGCTCCAATGTG